>JANJGN010001909.1:0-99784 GCA_026770705.1 Isurus oxyrinchus
CAGTAACCCCTCTTCCCCAGCGCCCTGTGTTACTGACTGTATCTCTACTGATGTTAATCCAGCTCCCTCACACTGTCACTCAGTAACCCCTCTCCCCCAGCGCCCTGTGTTACTGACTGTATCTCTACTGATGTTAATCCAGCTCCCTCTCACTGTCACTCAGTAACCCCTCTCCCCCCAGCGCCCTGTGTTACTGACTGTATCTCTATTGATGTTAATCCAGCTCCCTCACACTGTCACTCAGTAACCCCTCTCCCCCAGCACCCTGTGTTACTGACTGTATCTCTACTGATGTTAGTCCATCTCCCTCACACTGTCACTCACTAACCCCTCTCCCCCAGCACCCTGTGTTACTGACTGTATCTCTACTGATGTTAATCCAGCTCCCTCACACTGTCACTCAGTAACCCCTCTCCTCCAGCACCCTGTGTTACTGACTGTATCTCTACTGATGTTAATCCAGCTCCCTCACACTGTCACTCAGTAACCCCTCTCCCCTTAGTGCCCTGTGTTACTGACTGTATCTCTACTGATGTTAATCCAGCTGCCTCACACTGTCACTCAGTAACCCCTCTCCCCCCAGCGTCCTGTGTTACTGACTGTATCTCTACTGATGTTAATCCAGCTCCCTCACACTGTCACTCAGTAACCCCTCTCCTCCAGCACCCTGTGTTACTGACTGAATCTCTACTGATGTTAATCCAGCTCCCTCACACTGTCACTCAGTAACACCTCTCCCCCCAGCGCCCTGTGTTACTGACTCACTGTTTGCATGTGAGTGTGAGTGAGCATGTGTGAGTGTGTGTGAGTGTGAGTGTGCGTGTGACTGTATATGTGAGTGTGTATGTGTGTGTGAGACTGCATGAGGGTGAGTGTGTATGTGAGTGTGAGTGTGCATGTGTGTGTGTGTGTGTGTGATTGTGAGTGTCTCTGCGTGTGTGCATGTGAGTATGTGTATGTGATTATGAGTGTGAGTGTGTGTGCATGTATGAGTGTGAGTGTGTGTGTATGTGTGAGTAAGTATGTGTGTATGTGAGGGTGAATTAGTATGTGACTGTGAATGTGTATTTGGGTGTGAGTGTGAGTGTGCATATGTGTGTGAGCGGTGTGTGTGAGTATGAATGTGGGTGTGTGTGTGTTTCTATGCGTGTGGCATGTGTGAGTGTGTGTGTGTGTGCACATGTGTGAGTGTGAGTCTGTGTGAGTGTGTGTGTGTGTATGTGTGTGTGAGTGTGTGTGCCTCTGCATGTGTGCATGTGTGAGTATGTGTATGTGTGAGTACACGTGTGCGTGAGTGTATATGTGTGAGTATGTGTGTGACTGTGTGTGTGAGTGTGACTGTGTGCATGACTGTGTGTCTGTGAGTGTGTGTGTGTGAGTATGAGTATCTGTCTGTGTGAGTAAGACTGTGTGAGTCTGTGTGTGTGTGAGTGTGTGTGCATGTGTGAGCTTGTGTCAGAGTGTATGTGTGTGTGAGTATGAGTGTGTGAGTGTGTGATTGTGTGTGAGTGCGTGTGTATGTCTGTTAGTGTGTGTGTGTGAGTGTGTGTGAGTGAGTTTGTCTGTGTGTGTGAATATTTGTGAGTGTGTGTGTGTGTATGCATGTGTGTGTGAGTGTGTGTGTCTGTGCATGTGTGAGTGTGTGTGTTTGTGAGTGTGTGTGCATGTGAGTGTATATGTGTGAGTGAGTGTGTGTGACTGTGTGTATGACTGTGACTGTGTGAGTGTGAGTCTGTGTGTGTGCGTGAGTATGAGTGTGAGTGTGTGTGCATGTGTGTGTGTATGTGAGTGTGAGCGAGTGTGTGTGTGTGCGAGTATGAGTGTGTGTATGAATGTGTGCATGTATTGGTGTGAGTTTGTGTGTGCATGTGTGTGTGTGTGACTGTGTGTGTTTGCGTATGTATTTGAGTTTGAGTGTGTATTTGTGTGTGTGAGTGAATTTGTCTGTGTGAGTGAGTGTTTGTGAATTTGTGTGTGTCTATGTGTGTGTGAGTGTGTGTGTGTAAATGAGTTTGTCTGTGTGAGTGAGTGTTTGTGAGTTTGTGTGTGAGTGTATGTGTGTGTGAGCATGTGTGCATGTGTGAGTGCGTGAGTGTGTGTGTAAGTATTGGTGTGTGAGTGTGCGTGTTTGAGTGTGTGCGTGAGTGTATGTGCATGAGTGTATGAGTGTGTGAGTATGAATGTGTGTGTGAGTGTGTGTGTGAGTGCATGTGTGTGTGTGTGTGTGTGTGACTGCGTGTGTGACTGTGTGTGTGTGAGTGTTAATGTGAGTGTATGTGAGTCTGCATGTGTGAGTGTGAGTTTGTGTGTGTGAGTGAGTGTTTGCATGTATGACAGTGTGTGTGAGTTTGTGTGTGTGTGCATGTGTTTGTGTGTGTTTGTGTGCGGGTGTGTGTGAGTGTTTGCATGTATGAGAGTGTGTGTGTGAGTTTGAGTGTGTGTGTGAGTTTGTGTGTGTGTGTGAGTTTGTGTGTGTGTGACTGTGTGTGTGACTGTGTGTGTGCGTTTGTGTGACTGTGTGTGTGTGTATGTTTGTGTTTGTGTGTGTGAGTGTGACTGTGTGTGTGAGTTTGTGTGTGTGTGGTGTGTGTGTGTTTGTGTGAGAGAGTGTGACTGTGTGTGAGTGTGTGTGTGTGTGTGTGTGAGTGAGTGTGAGTGTGTGACTGTGTGTGTGTGTGTGTGTGTGTGTGTGTGTGTTTGTTTGTTTCTATGAAGACCTGCTTATTAATTTGCTAGTGATTCAATTTGGAAAGTAATCCACTGAAAAGCCTTTAGCTTTGAACAACAAATCGTGTGTGTGTGTGTGTGTGTGTGTGTGTGTGTGAGTGTTTAGTAAAGGCACAATTAATCATTTGGTGGTGCAGAAATTGAAAGAAAAGAGACATGTTGTCGAAGATTTTCATCTCGCACTCATCAGGACCTATCGCAAGGATACCAAACTGCGGAACAACAATTTCTACCGCTTGGGGAGAGAGTGCTGATCTGTTGGCAAGTGGACTGACAATGCACAAGAACGTGAGATTGCAAAGAGAACAACAATTTACACTGCTTGAGAAGAGAGTGCTGATTGATTGGTTGGCAATTGGACTCTGAACGCCTCTACCGATCAGACTCCATTTGCCAAAAAAAAAATCAGAATACTCTCCTCATGCGGTATGAATTGTTGTTCCCTTTTACAATTTGGTATTCTTTGCAGCCTCTCCCCTGCCTCCCGTTGTCTCAGACACGAAGGGTGGGGGAGTGGTCTTCACATCTTTGGAAGATTCATGGGGCAGCCCTGGAGTAACCCGGTATTTTAATGACTCTGTGATCAGTCCTGCAGATAACAGGGACTCACGAGGTCTGGAAAAAGCACACCAAGGCACCAATACGTCCGGCCACATCTCCATTTTGAGAATGGGATTTCTGAAGGGATTTTAAAGGCTTGAGGGAAAAGCACATCTTGGAAACAGTGGCCCTTAAAGGTCCACAGCTTCAGGGTTACACGATTGTGATGTCCAACAGGCCAGGAACTCACACAGCCAGACATATGCAGAGATGGTTAGTGGTTTAAATCCGGGGGGAAAACCACTTCTCCCTCGCTCAGTACCAGTCCACACATCGCCTCCCGCAGTGCTATTTAAAGATTCTTTGATACCTTATACCACACGGGCATTATTCCCAGTCCCAGCATTAGGAAATTTGCACTGAGAGAGGCATTGAAAAGGCGGTTAGTCCATTTCTGTTACGAAATCCAAATCGCCGATATAACCGGAGATTACAGGTGCGCAAGTTACCAAACCTTGTCCTGGGAGTGTTTGATGTGGACAGTGTAGAGGGAGCTTTACTCTGTATCTAACCCCGTGCTGTACCTGTCCTGGGCGTGTTTGATGGGGACGGTGTAGAGGGAGCTTTACTCTGTATCTAACCCCGTGCTGTACCTGTCCTGGGAGTGTTTGATGTGGACAGTGTAGAGGGAGCTTTACTCTGTATCTAACCCCGTGCTGTACCTGTCCTGGGCGTGTTTGATGGGGACAGTGTGGAGTGAGCTTTACTCTATATCTAATCCCGTGCTGTACCTGTCCTGGGAGTGTTTGATGGGGACAGTGTAGAGGGATCTTTACTCTGTATCTAACCCCGTGCTGTACCTGTCCTGGGAGTGTTTGATGGGGACGGTGTAGAGAGAGCTTTACTCTGTATCTAACCCCGTGCTGTACCTGTCCTGGGAGTGTTTGATGGGGACAGTGTAGAGGGAGCTTTACTCTGTATCTAACCCCGTGCTGTACCTGTCCTGGGAGTGTTTGATGGGGACAGTGTGGAGTGAGCTTTACTCTGTATCTAACCCCGTGCTGTACCTGTCCTGGGAGTGTTTGATGGGGACGGTGTAGAGGGAGCTTTACTCTGTATCTAACCCCGTGCTGTACCTGTCCTGGGAGTGTTTGATGTGGACAGTGTAGAGGGAGATTTACTCTATATCTAACCTCGTGCTGTACCTGTCCTGGGAGTGTTTGATGGGGACAGTGTGGAGTGAGCTTTACTCTATATCTAATCCCGTGCTGTACCTGTCCTGGGAGTGTTTGATGGGGACAGTGTAGAGGGATCTTTACTCTGTATCTAACCCCGTGCTGTACATGTCCTGGGAGTGTTTGATGGGGACAGTGTAGAGGGAGCTTTACTCTGTATCTAACCCCGTGCTGTACCTGTCCTGGGAGTGTTTGACGGGGACAGTGTGGAGTGAGCTTTACTCTGTATCTAACCCCGTGCTGTCCCTGTCCTGGGAGTGTTTGATGGGCTTAGGGTTAGAGTCCTTCCCCCATCCCTGTGTGTTTGTAGTTTGTGTCCAGTTAATTGCAGCTCCCAAGTGCACCGCTATCTTGACTCACAGCTTTTGTTTGATTAGGCCCAGAGTCAAGGCTGGTTCACTGACATACGACAGGGCAACAAACAATAAAGTCCCGGCGAGCGCTTGTTTTGAAGTGGGCCTGACCTGGATTAACCTCCACGGGGAAAACAGGAAGAGAGCTCTCTCCGGATCACTCACACTGTCCGGGAAAGGAATCATTTTACCCCAGCATCGGTCACCGCTGCTGGGCGTCCCATAGAGACTCACCGACAATGGAGCAGATATTATTTTGATACGTGTTGACTGTCATAATGTGGGGAGCCACTGCAGCCTGCTATCGCATAGCAAGATCCCACAACTAGCAATCACCAGCTCACCTTCATTATTTCAGATACTTTGATTCAGGGATAAATACAGACTCAATGAGGATATTTTCGGTACACGACAAAGGACTGATATCAGATGTAATGCCTCACTCAGAAACATAGCTCCCGGACAGTGAGGCGCTCCCTCAGCACTGACGGTGAGGGAGCGCCGCACTGTGGGAGGGTCAGCGCTGAGGGAGCGCCGCACTGTCAGAGAGTCATTGCTGAGGGAGTGCCGCACTGTGGGAGGGTCAGTGCTGAGGGAGCGCCGCACTGTCGGAGGGTCAGTGCTGAGGGAGCGCCGCACTGTGGGAGGGTCAGTGCTGAGGGAGAACCGCACTGTCGGAGGGTCAGTGCTGTAGGGAGCGCCGCACTGTCAGAGGGTCAGTGCTGAGGGAGCGCCGCACTGTGGGAGGGTCAGTGCTGAGGGAGCGCCGCACTGTGGGAGGGTCAGTGCTGAGGGAGCGCCGCACTGTGGGAGGGTCAGTGCTGAGGGAGTGCCGCACTGTCGGAGGGTCAGTGCTGAGGGAGCGCCGCACTGTGGGAGGGTCAGTGCTGAGGGAGCGCCGCACTGAGGGAGGGTCAGTGCTGAGGGAGCGCCGCACTGTCGGAGGGTCATTGCTGAGGGAGCACCGCACTGTCGGAGGGTCAGTGCTGAGGGAGCGCCGCACTGTCGGAGGGTCAGTGCTGAGGGAGCGCCGCACTGTCGGAGGGTCAGTGCTGAGGGAGCACCGCACTGTCGGAGGGTCAGTGCTGAGGGAGCACCGCACTGTGGGAAGGTCAGCGCTGAGGGAGCGCCGCACTGTCGGAGGGTCAGTGCTGAGGGAGTGCCGCACTGTCGGAGGGTCAGCGCTGAGGGAGCGCCGCACTGTGGGAGTGTCAGTGCTGAGGGAGCGCCGCACTGTGGGAGGGTCAGTGCTGAGGGAGCAACGCAAAGTGCGAGGGTCAGTGCTGAGGGAGAGCCGCACTGTCGGAGGGTCAGTGCTGAGGGAGCACCACACTGTGGGAGGGTCAGTGCTGAGGGAGCGCCGCACTGTGGGAGGGTCAGTGCTGAGGGAGCACCGCACTGTGGGAGGGTCAGTGCTGAGGGAGCGCCGCGCTGTCGGAGGGTCAGTGCTGAGGGAGCGCCGCACTGTCGGAGGGTCAGTGCTGAGGGAGCGCCACACTGTCGGAGGGTCAGTGCTGAGGGAGCGCCGCACTGTCGGAGGGTCAGTGCTGAGGGAGTGCCGCGCTGTCGGAGGGTCAGTGCTGAGGGAGCGCCGCACTGTCGGAGGGTCAGTGCTGAGGGAGCGCCGCACTGTCGGAGGGTCAGTACTGAGAGAGCGCCGCACTGTGGGAGGGTCAGTGCTGAGGGAGTGCCGCACTGTCAGAGGGTCAGTGCTGAGGGAGCGCTGCACTGTCGGAGGGTCAGTGCTGAGGGAGCGCCGCACTGTCGGAGGGTCAGTGCTGAGGGAGCGCCCCACAGTGTTGGAGGGTCAGTGCTGAGGGAGCGCCCCACAGTGTTGGAGGGTCAGCGCTGAGGGTTCTGCGCCGCAGTTGCCTGTACCCATCGTAGCTTCCGACTCCCCAACATATTTCCTCGCAAGTGCTCAAATTCGCCAAGTGCCCAGCGAGAAGCGAACCCGCTACTCGATGGGGGAGGGGAACCCGAGGCCCCTGGACTTAGCGGGGCCCCCAGGACACCACCACTGAACCACCTCAACCACCCCCCCCCACCACCACCCCCCCACCCCCAACCCTTTCCGAAGCTGCGCGCGGCTCCGCTCACCCCGACCTGAGGAGCGAACCCTTAGGCCCAGCCTACCCGCTTGACCAACCGGCGAGAGGTCAGAGGGCAACCGGAGGGGCCTAGGCGTCGGCGAAGCCTCAAGGCAAAATATTATGACATGACTTCACTCCTGTTGTGGAAACGTTGAAGGGCAGATCATTCTCTGGGCTGGGTGTTGGCAAGGCCTGGTGTCTGTTTTGACGAAAAGGCCCCATTTCCTCCCGAATGGTGGGCAGCCTTGATTTTTTTTTAAAAAAAAATATATTTATAAGTGTGTGTGTGTGTGTGTCTAAAAAAAAAAACTGTTGATCAATCTCCCCTGGGACGCGGTAGGAAATGATTGAAAGCTGCTGTCTTGATAACGGGCTGCCATACGGGAGCTGCCATTGGCCCGTTGCCCTGGCAACTCGCTTCGGGCCTGCAGCCAAATCTAGTAGGCCCCGGCCCAGGCTTTGAGGCCTGCTGGCTCCTCGCCGGGCAGAGGTCAGCCCTGACGCCAGTAAATCAGCCTTCGTCAGGAGAATCCTCTGGGTCTGGGTGGGAGCGACAGATTTATAACGGCCGTGAGGTGACGCGCGAGCCGTAAGTTCATCCTGGAAAACAGGCCAAAAGGGAAAACAACTTTCGAACAGAAAGAAATAAAGAGCATCAAAGGAGCGGGGGTGGGGGGTGCGGGATTGTTGTTGGGTGGGATTGGGGGGGGGTGAACATCAGCAGCCTGGGCGAAATCCTGTTTTCTTGTGTGTTACATGTTCAGAGAGTGGGCTAACTGGACAGTTTATCACCCCCCCCCCCGCAACCCTCCCCCTCCCTCCCTTAAGGTAGACCCACCCCCCCCCCGCCTCGAAAAAGGGCTGGAGAGACGCCACCTCAAGCCATGAGCGCGGACGAGACGCCAGTTGAGTGTAAGGGACAGTCGGGGGCACGCGGAAGCCGGGGGCTGTAGTTAACCCTTGACCTCAAGCCAGCGGCCCACCTGTCGTAGACACGCCGCCCTCCAACCTGAGCCAAGCCCGTCGGCCTTTGCTTCTGGAAGTGGAAACCATGGGCAGGGTCACGGGGGGAAAGGCAGGGGGCCGGCACGAGGCCGGAGCGCTCAGAGGGCCGGTGCGGACGTGATGGGCCGAATGGCCTCCTTCCTCACCGCGACTCTCCTGCGGCTGGATCCCGAGACACGTGTGGAGGCATCGGGGGCAGGGGGGCTAACGTTTGGTCAATGACGTAGGTTTTAAAGAGCGTCATTTAGGAGGAGATAGAGAGAGAGAAAGAGTGAGAGAGAGAGAGACAGAGATAGAGAGAGGGGGAGAGAGAGAGAGAGAGAGAGAGACAGAGAGAGTGAGAGAGGGTGAGATAGAGAGAGAGAGTGAGACAGAGACAGAGAGACAGAGAGAGAGAGAGACAGAGACAGAGAGAGGGGGAGAGAGAGAGAGAGAGACAGGGGGTGAGACAGAGGGCGAGAGGGCGAGATAGAGAGAGAGAGAGACAAAGATAGAGAGAGGGGGAGAGAGAGAGAGAGACAGAGACAGAGAGAACGAGAGAGGCTGAGATAGAGAGAGAGAGAGAGAGAGAGAGAGAGACAGAGAGAGAGAGAGAGAGGGCGAGAGGGTGAGATAGAGAGAGAGAGAGATAAAGAAAGAAAGAGAGGGAGAGGGAGAGGGAGAGAGACAGAGAGAGAGAGAGGGGGAGGTGGAGAGGTTTAGGGAGGGAATTCCAGAGCTCAGGGCCCCCCCCAGGCAGCTGAAGGCACGGCCGCCAATGACGGAGCGATGGGAATCGGGGGATGCTCGAGAGGCCGGAATTGGAGGAGCGCAGAGATCTCGGAGGGTTGTAGGAGGTTACAGAGATAGGGAGGGGTGTAGGGGCTGGAGGAGGTTACAGAGATAGGGAGGGGTGTAGGGACTGGAGGAGGTTACAGAGATAGGGAGGGGTGTAGGGGCTGGAGGAGGTTACAGAGATAGGGAGGGGTGTAGGGACTGGAGGAGGTTACAGAGATAGGGAGGGGTGTAGGGGCTGGAGGAGGTTACAGAGATAGGGAGGGGTGTAGAGGCTGGAGGAGGTTACAGAGATAGGGAGGGGTGTAGGGGCTGGAGGAGGTTACAGAGATAGGGAGGGGTGTAGGGGTTGGAGGAGGTTACAGAGATAGGGAGGGGTGTAGGTGCTGGAGGAGGTTACAGAGTTAGGGAGTGTTGTAGGGATATGGAGGAGGTTACAGAGATAGGGAGGGTGTAGGGGTTGGAGGAGGTTACAGAGATAGGGAGGGGTGTAGGTGCTGGAGGAGGTTACAGAGATAGGGAGTGTTGTAGGGATATGGAGGAGGTTACAGAGATAAGGAGGGTTGTAGGTGCTGGAGGAGGTTACAGAGATAGGGAGGGGTGTAGGGGCTGGAGGAGGTTACAGAGATAGGGAGGGGTGTAGGGGCTGGAGGATGTTACAGAGATAGGGAGTTGTTTTGGCGCTGGAGGAGTTTACAGTGATAGGGAGGGTTGTAGGGGCTGGAGGAGGTTAGAGAGATAGGGAGGGTTGTAGGGGCTGGAGGAGGTTAGAGAGATAGGGAGGGTTGTAGGGACAAGAGGAGGTTACAGAGATAGGGAGGGGTGTAGGGGCTGGAGGAGGTTACAGAGATAGGGAGGGGTGTAGGGGCTGGAGGAGGTTACAGAGATAGGGAGGGTTGTAGGGGCTGGAGGAGGTTACAGAGATAGGGAGGGGTGTAGGGGCTGGAGGAGGTTACAGAGATAGGGAGGGGTGTAGGTGCTGGAGGAGGTTACAGAGATAGGGAGTGTTGTAGGGATATGGAGGAGGTTACAGAGATAGGAAGGGTTGTAGGTGCTGGAGGAGGTTACAGAGATAGGGAGGGGTGTAGGGGCTGGAGGAGGTTACAGAGATAGGGAGGGGTGTAGGGGCTGGAGGATATTACAGAGATAGGGAGTTGTTTTGGCGCTGGAGGAGTTTATAGTGATAGGGAGGGTTGTAGGGGCTGGAGGAGGTTAGAGAGATAGGGAGGGTTGTAGGGGCTGGAGGAGGTTAGAGAGATAGGGAGGGTTGTAGGGACAAGAGGAGGTTACAGAGATAGGGAGGGGTGTAGGGGCTGGAGGAGGTTACAGAGATAGGGAGGGGTGTAGGGGCTGGAGGAGGTTACAGAGATAGGGAGGGTTGTAGGGGCTGGAGGAGGTTACAGAGATAGGGAGGGGTGTAGGGGCTGGAGGAGGTTACAGAGATAGGGAGGGGTGTAGGGGCTGGAGGAGGTTACAGAGATAGGGAGGGGTGTAGGGGCTGGAGGAGTTTAGAGAGATAGGGAGGGTTGTAGGGACAAGAGGAGGTTACAGAGATAGGGAGGGTTGTAGTGGGCTGGAGCACTTTACACAGATAGGGAGGGTTGTAAGGGCTGGAGGAGGTTACAGAGATAGGGAGGGGTGTAGATACTGGAGGAGATTACAGAGATAGGGAGGGTTGTAGGAGCTGGAGGAGGTTACAGAGATAGGGAGGGTTGTAGGGTCTGGAGGAGGTTACAGAGATAGGGAGGGGTGTAGGTTTCTGGAGGAGGTTACAGAGATAGGGAGGGTTGTAGGTTTCTGGAGGAGGTTACAGAGATAGGGAGGGTTGTAGGGTCTGGAGGAGGTTACAGAGATAGGGAGGGTTGTAGGTTTCTGGAGGAGGTTACAGAGATAGGGAGGGGTGTAGGGTTCTGGAGGAGGTTACAGAGATAGGGAGGGGTGTAGGGTTCTGGAGGAGGTTACAGAGATAGGGAGGGTCTCTCGCTATAAAAGGGGTCTTTGCTGTGTGCTCATGGTCACTGCACTTTGGGTACAAAGAGGTTAATTTAATGTGTGCTCAGGCTCCAGTGGGTCTGCTTCCAGCTGCTGGCCCTGGATTTTACTCTAATGCTGTATTGATGCGTTCATGAGAAATGTCTGAATTGCTTTGGCCGTCTCCGCCCGGGCCAACTCTGAATGCTCATTCTGCTGACTGTAAACAAGGCACCGTCTCACACAGCCCAACACATAATGGTTCAGAGAGACCTGCGGCTTAGGAGAGTGCTGAGAGAGACAGGCTGAAAGAGAGAGAGAGAGAGATGAAGAGAGAGTGAGGGATGAAGAGAGAAAGAGAGGGATGAAGAGAGAGTGAGGGATCAAGCGAGAGAGAGAGGGATGAAGAGAGAGTGAGGGATGAAGAGAGAGAGAGAGGGATGAAGAGAGAAAGAGAGGGATGAAGAGAGAGTGAGGGATCAAGCGAGAGAGAGAGGGATGAAGAGAGAAAGAGAGGGATGAAGAGAGAGTGAGGGATAAAGAGAGAGAGAGTGACGGATGAAGAGAGAGTGAGAGACAAAGAGAGGGGGATGAAGAGAGATTGAGGGATTGAGAGAGAGAGAGTGAGGGACAAAGTGAGAAAGTGAGGGATAAAGGGAACGAGAGAGAGTTAGAGATAAAGGGAGAGAGACGAATAAAGAGAGTGTGAGGGTTTAAGAGAGAGGGAGTGAGCAGTAGAGAGAGTGAGGAATAAAAAAAGAGAGGGTGAAGGATACAGAGAGAGAGATAAAGAGATGGAGAGTGAGGGATAGAAAGAGGGATAAAGAGAGAGAGTGAGGGGTAAAGAGAAATTGAGAGTGAGGGATAAAGAGAGAGCGAGAGAGAGGGAGAGTGAGGGATAGAAAGAGAGTGAGGTAAAAAGAGGGAAAATGAGGGAGAGAGACACACGGAAGAGAAGATGGTGATTTGACTCACCCATTCCAATAGCCCACTCAGCATTGCATTTCTGTAGCCTCCTTTACTGTTATAAATCCTGCAACAGCATGTCACAGGCACACAGTCAGACAGAACAGCGAGAATGAGTCAGCGAAAGGGAGATTGGAACCGATGTTCAGAACCTCATTCAAAGAGCGAGGCTTGAAGAATTGTTTAAAGATGGAAATAGAGGGAGATTCAGGAAGGGAATTCCAGAGTTTAGGGTCGAAGTGTCTGGAGGCATGGCCATCAATGGTAGAACTATTGCCAGGGCCACTCAGCTCCTGACCTCACTACAGCCTTGGTTCAAACATGGACCACAGAGCTGAGCTCCCGAGGTGAGGCGAGAGTGACTGCCCTTGACATCGAGGCAGCATTTGACCGAGTGTGGCATCAAGGAGCCCCAGCAAAACTGGAGTCAATGGGAATCAGGGGGAAAACTCTCCGCTGGTTGGGGTCATACCCAGCACAAAGGAAGATGGTTGTGGTTGTTGGGGGTCAGTCATCTCAGCTCCAGGACATCACTGCAGGAGTTCCTCAGGGTAGTGTCCTCGGCCCAACCATCTCCAGCTGCTTCATCAATGACCTTCCTCCCATCATAAGGTCAGAAGTGGGGATGTTCGCTGATGGTTGCACAATGTTCAGCACCATTTGCGACTCCTCAGATACTGAAGCAGTCCATGTCCAAATGCAGCAAGACCTGGACAATATCCAGGCTTGGGGCTGACAAGTGGCAAGTAACATTCACCCCACACAAGTACCAGGTAATGACCATCTCCAACAAGAGAGAATCTACCCATCGCCCCTTGACGTTCAATGGCATTACCATCACTGAATCCCCCACTATCAACATCCTGGGGGTGACCATTGACCAGAAACTGAACTGGACCCAGCCAGATAAATACTGTGGCTACAAGAGCAGCTCAGAGGCTGGGAATCCTGCGGAGAGTAACTCACCTCCTGACTCCCCACAGCCTGTCCCCCATCTACAAGGCACAAGTCAGGAGTGTGATGGGATACTCCCCACTTGCCTGGATGAGTGCGGCTCCCACAACACTCAAGAAGCTCGACACCATCCAGGACAAAGCAGCCCCGCTCGATCGGCACCCCATCCACAAACATTCACTCCCTCCACCACCGACGCACAGGGACAGCAGTGTGTGTACCATCTACAAGATGCACTGCAGCAACTCGCCAAGGCTCCTTCGGCAGCACCACCCAAACCCACCACCTCTACCACCTAGAAGGACAAGGGCAGCAGTGTGTGTACCATTGACAAAATGTTTGTGGATGGGGTGCTGATCAAGCGGGGCTGCTTTGTCCTGGACGGTGTCAAACTTCTTGAGTGTTGTGGGAGCCGCACTCATCCAGGCAAGTGGGGAGTATCCCATCACACTCCTGACTTGTGCCTCAGCACTGACCCTCCACAGTGCGGCAGCCCCTCAGCACTGACCCTCCCACAGTGCGGCGCTCCCTCAGCACTGACCCTCCAACAGTACAGCGCTCCCTCAGCACTGACCCTCTGACAGTGCGGCGCTCCCTCAGCACTGACCCTCCGACAGTGCAGCGCTCCCTCAGCACCGACCCTCCGACAGTGCGGTGCTCCCTCAGCGCTGACCCTCCGAATGTGCGGCGCTCCCTCAGCACTGACCGTCCCACAGTGCGGTGCTCCCTCAGCACTGACCCTCCCACAGTGCGGCGCTCCCTCAGCACTGACCCTCCGACAGCGCGGCACTCCCTCAGCACTGACCCTCCCACAGTGCGGCACTCCCTCAGCACTGACCCTCCCACAGTGCGGCGCTCCCTCCGCACTGTCATGAGGGGTGAGTGTCCCTTTGGGTTATGGATCGCAAGTCATTGGATCCTGTGGGAGGATGGGCTTGAAGCCCCAATTTTCTGACAGGGAGGGGAGATTGAGACCAGTTCGGGCACAGTTGACCTCTCTCCGCACCTCCACCCATCCCAATCCCAAAACCAGTGCCTCAAGTTACTGATCCACAATGCGGATATACTGTCCAAATAACCCAGACTGGAACAGAATCTAAAAATATAGGCTCTGAGTGTACTTGCAGAGTAATTGTATTTATTTTTTTATATAGAAATATAGCAAATGCACCATATAAAAAGCTACAATCATTGACAGGAAGTTAGTAAATGAACAGAGCACTTATCCAGCAATGTTAGAAAATGCCAATATCATAACACATTTTATGACACTTTTTTTAAAGTTTATTCCCACAAGGATTTCCCATTATTTTGTAGCACAGTTGTCCGCTTGGGGGTGTCTCAGGATCCCATTCAATGGAAGTCCATAGCTCATCCCATTGGCATTCCCAGCCAGTGCCAGCTCACCTTACTAAAGCGATCGTCGGTGGGCTCCATTACCGACCAACGGCGGCCACTTCCTCTTAGCAACCAGTCAGCCAGGGTTGCCGGCCCCGTCACGTGACACCCGTCGAGCAACGGCCGAGCGTCCGACCGGGAGGTCTGCGGCCGGGGGCATGACCTCCGCCCCCGCCCCCCCTCTCCCGGGCCCGAGGGCACCCAGCATGTGCCAACGGCGCTGGGCTGCCCTCGAGGTGACATCCTCCCAGGACCATGGGGCTCTTCGCGGGTTCGGCACGACCAGGCCAGCCATCATGGAGAGGGTGCCAGAAGGCTTTGGACAAAGTTCCACATGAGAGGCTTTTCCGTCGCTTGTTGGGTTTCAGGGTAAAGCCTTTGATTAAGATTCTTGGTAAGCGGGGAGTGGGGGGTTGGGGGGGGGGGTGGGTAATAGGCTATTGGGGGTAGGTTGGAAGCGGATTTGCGGTTACTATCAGATTACCCCTCGAGGGGCTGAATGGCCTACTCCTGCTCCTGGATCATATGATTAAAGGGTAGGAGCTGATGAATATTCAGTGAGGAGTTACATGGGGGTGGGCAGCAAGTACCTGATAAAGCTACAGGGTGGGATGCAGCATTGGGCCAGCAACCTCGAGGCAGAGGCTCCCTATGTGTTTATTCCCGGGGTGCAGGCAGTGTCAGCAAGGCATTCGAGCGAGATCATCGACGCCATGACAGAGAGGGCTGATGGGCTGACGTTTGTGCTAACGGACCTGCAAAACATGTGTCGAGACTCGTCTAAAAGGCTGGTTCACAAAGATTACCGGGGCAACAGCAACATGGGTGCGGAGTTGGTGAAGGGGCAGGAGGGCTGTGGTGGGCGGCTGTTTTTCAGACGGGAGGGGAGTGTACAGAGCTGCCCCACCCACCAGAGGTCAGTGTTAGGATCACTCTTCCCTCTGATACATATCAATGACCGGGACTTGGTCTACATGGGGCATCGTTTCGAAGCTTGCGGGTGACGCAAAACTCTGGGAACGCGGCCAACAGCGAGGAGGATGGTCCCAGAGCTCAGGGGGACACGGGCAGACTGGTGAGCTGGGCAGACACACGGCAGATACAGTTTAACAGAGAGAAGTGTGAAGCGATCCATTCTGGTCGGGAGAACCTGGAGATGTGATAGAAACGAGCTGGAGCAATTCTAAAGGGGGCGCAGGAACAGAGGGAGCTGGGGGTGTCTGTACATAAATCGCTGAAGGTGGCAGGACAGATAGAGGAAGCCGTTTTGAAAGGCACACGGGATCCTGGGATTTATAAACAGAGATGTAGAGGACAAAAGCAAGGATATTAAACCTTTATAGAACACTGGTTAGGCCTCAGCTAGAGTATAGAGTCCAATTCTGGGAGCCCGCACGTTAGGAAGGATGTTGAGGGTCTCGGTGGGGGGAGGGTGCGGAGGGGATTTACCAGGAGGGTTCCCCAGGGGATGAGGGGGCTTCAGTTCACGTTGGAGAGGCCGGAGGAGCTGGGATTGATCTCCTCGGAGTGGAGAAGGTGAAGGGGGAGGGATTGAATCGAGGGGGGTTCAAAATCACGAGGGGGTCTCAATCGAGTGAATAAGGAGCAACTGTTCCCAGTGGTGGGAGAGTCGGTAACCAGAGGAGGGCGGGTGGGGCGGGGGACACAGATTGAAGAGAATCGGTGGGAGGGGAGGGGAACACAGATTGAAGAGAATCGGTGGGAGGGGAGGGGGACACAGATTGAAGAGAATCGGCGGGAGGGGTAGGGGTGGGGGGAAGGGGAGACGAGGAGAATTGTATTTATTTTGGACGCGGTGAGTTGTGGGGATCTGGAAGGCACTGCCCGAAAGGGTGGGGGAAGCAGATTCACCATCAAAAAGGGGAGGGGGGGGATTGGATAAATACTGGAAGGGGAAATATTGGCAGGGCTATGATGGAAAGAACTGGGAGCGGGGGGCGGGGGGTGGAAAGAGTGTGGGACTAATCAGATAGCTCCTTCAAAGAGCCAGCACAGGCATGATGGGCCAAATGGCCTTCTCCTGTGCTGTTCTATGATGATATGCTTCAGCGTCCATCCCTGAATGCTGAAAAGTGATGGTGGGTCTTCTTCAGAAGGTAATCCTGTGGGTCACGTATAGGCCCAGGCCGTCTAAGAATAGCAGATTTCCCTCCGTAAAAAGACTGGATGGACTGTTAGGGCAATCCGATGGTTTCACAGTCATTTGTACCCATCCCAGATAATCCTTTAGCAGCGTCTTAAAACTATCAATCAAAATGTGAACTCATCAACACCCACCCCCCCCAACACCCCCACCGCCCACTCTTTCTGAGATAAGTGGGTTTGAAACTCAGCCAAGCACTCATAGTAGGCTCAGCTATAATATCAGCCCTTGGGAAATGTCAACGATGAAGTCTATCGAAACTGCGGGAACAGGTGGTAATTTTTTCTAAGCTACACCAGATGGCCTGTCAATCAATGCACTACAGCAGCCTGTGTTTTTTTTTTACTCTACCCAGCATCAGCTGCAGTCCAGTTCTTTTTTTTAATTATTTATAAAGGGCTGGGACTTTTAAAAAAAAACTTCAGATAATAGCACTTAAACAGAGCGAGAGAAGGTGGTGGTGGGAGGGGAGGGGAGGTGATGGGCGGAAGCGTTTCATTCCCAATCTGTCAAAACTGGATTCCAAATGGTCCTGATGGGATTTGAACCATCGTTCTCTGGCACGTTGAAGAAGAGTCTGCGGATTACTAGCTCAGCCAATAGGTTGTACAGGGAGGAGATTGAGAAACACCCTTTATTTTTAATTCATTCAGCATTTATTGCCCATGAGGGCTGAGTGTCTCAGTAGGGCAGTTTAGAGTCAACCTCATTGCTGGGGGGTGGCGGGGGGGTGTCTGGAGTCATATGTGGAGCCAGAACAGGTACAGCAGGTTTAATTCCCTTGTTATGAGTGAACCAGATGGGTTCTTGGTAACAAATGTTCCATCATTAGGCTTCTAGGCCTAACGAAACTCATGACTTGAGCCAAGTCAGGCAGAAATGTTAACTGGAATCATCATCGAGGCCTGTACACACCACTGAGCGCACAACCGTGAATGGTCCTGAGGCAAGGGGAGGGGCATTTGTACAGGGCATCGACAATGTTGGCGGGTGTGTGGGAGGGATGCCGGAAAGGAGGGTGTGGAGGGAAAGGTAGATGGAGACGGTAAGGGGGGGAGGATGGGGGGGGGGGGGGTGATGGGGGTGTGTGGAAGGGGGGGGTGGTAGAGGGAGGGGGGAGAAGCAACGGGGGGGGGAGGGGAAGGGAGGGGGGGAAGGAATGGGCGAAGGGGGATGGGGGATGGGGGGTGGGTGTGGGTGGGGAGGGGAGGATGAGGCGATAGGGAAAGTGGGGGAAGGGGGAGATGGGGGAGGGGGGTGATATTGTGGGTGGGGGAGGTGAGGGTGAAGGGAAGGAGGTAGGGAGGGGAGGGGAAGGGTGGAGGCGAAGGGAAGGGATGAAGGGAAGGGGGAATGGACTGACCTAAAGGGATGGGGAAGGGGGGAGGAGAAAGTGAGAGGAGGGGAATGGGGGAGGGGAGGAGGAAGGTTGGGGGGTTGGGGAGGGAAGGGGTGAGGGGTATGGATAGGGGAGAGGGGGGGGAGAGCAATGGTGAGGGCAGGGGAGAGGGAGAGGAGGAGATGGATGAGGGAATAAGGGAGGGGCAACGGGTGAGGGGATTGGGTAGGGCTGGGTAAGGGGTGATGGGTGATGGGGAGATGAGAAGAGAAGGGAATAGGAAGCGGAAGGGGCTACGTGTAATTAAAAGACTCTCGACCAATGTTGTTGGAGGCTCTTGGGCCTCTGCTCAGGCCTCCTCTCAGGCCTCTGCTCAGGGCCTCTGCTCAGGCCTCCCCTCAGGCCCCCTCTCAGGCCTCTTCTTGTGCCTCCTCTCGGGCCCCCTCTCAGGCCTCCCCTCAGGCCCCCTCTCAGGTCTCCTCTTGTGCCTCTGCTCAGGCCTCTGCTCAGGCCTCTGCTCAGGCCTCCTCTCGGGCCTCCCCTCGGGCCTCCCCTCGGGCCTCCCCTCAGGCCCCCTCTCAGGTCTCTTCTTGTGCCTCCTCTCGGCCCTCCGCTCAGGCCTCCGCTCAGGCCTCCTCTCGGGCCTCCGCTCGGGCCTCCGCTCAGGCCTCCTCTCGGGCCTCCTCTCAGGCCCCCTCTCAGGTCTCCTCTTGGGCCTCTTCTTGGGCCCCCTCTCGGGCCTCCTCTCAGGCCCCCTCTCAGGCCCCCTCTCAGGCCTCTTCTTATGCCTCCTCTTGTGCCTCCTCTCAGGCCTCTGCTCAGGCCTCCCCTCAGGCCCCCTCTCAGGTCTCCTCTTGGGCCTCTTCTTGGGCCCCCTCTCAAGCCTTTTCTTGTGCCTCCTCTCAGGCCTCCACTCAGGCCCCCTCTCAGGTCTCCTCTTGGGCCTCCTCTTGGGCCTCTTCTTGGGCCTTCTCTCAGGTCTCTTCTTGTGCCTCCTCTCGGGCCTCTCCTCAGGCCTCTCCTCAGGCCTCCCCTCAGGCCTCTCCTCAGGCCTCTCCTCAGGCCTCCCCTCAGGCCTCCCCTCAGGCCTCCCCTCAGGCCTCTTCTTGGGGTTCTCAGGCTGGGAAGCAGATAGAACAACACTCCAGACAGATCTCCAAGCAGTCGGACGAGCCACAGCAATCCTCCAGTACCCCACACTCCATGTTGCAGGGGCAGGTCTCTTCACTCCCTCGGCAGGCCTCTCCTGAACCACAGCAGCAGCAGCAGCAGCAGCAGCAGCAGCAGCCGGCCTGAGCACCGGCCTCTCCACCAGCCCCACACGAGGCACAATCCAGCAGGAGGTCACAGAACACCAGCAGCTCACAAAACAGGCATGCAAGGATGCAATGGATGCAGCAATCTGCGGAGAGAGAGAGAGAGAGAGAGAGAGAGAGATAGAGAGAGAGAGGGTGTGGGGAGAGAGCGGGAGGGGTGGGAGTGGGGAAAGAGAGAGGGAGAGAGAGATAGAGAGGGTATGTGTGGAGAGAGTGGATGGGTAGGAGTGGGGGGAGAGAGAGAGAGAGAGAGGGTGTGGGAACAGAGCGGAGGGGTGGGAGAAGGGAGAGAGACAGAGAGGGAGGGAGAGAGAGATAGAAAGAGTGCGGGGAGAGAGCGGGGGTGGGGGGAGAGGGGAAGAGAGTGAGAGAGAGGCAGGGAGAGAGAGAGAGAGGGAGGGGGAGAGAGGGAGGGAGAGAGAGAGAGGGAGGGGGAGAGAGAGAGAGAGTGTTGGGATAGAGCAGGGGGAGGGAGAGAGAGAGAGAGGGAGGGGGAGAGAGAGAGAGAAAGAGAGGGTGTGTGCGGAGATTGGGGGAGAGGGAGGGAGGGAGAGAGAGGGAGGGAGAGAGAGAGAGGGAGGGGGAGAGAGAGAGAGAGTGTTGGGATAGAGCAGGGGGGGCGGAGAGAGAGAGAGAGGGAGGGGGAGAGAGAGAGAGAAAGAGAGGGAGTGTGCAGAGATTGGGAGAGAGAGGGAGAGAGAGAGAGAGAGAGAAAGAGAGAGAGAGAGGGTGTGTGCAAAGATTAGGGAGAGGGAGGGAGGGAGAGAGGGAGGGAGAGGGAGAGAGAGAGAGAGAGAAAAAGAGAGAGTGTGTGTGCAGAGATTGGGGGTGAGGGAGGGAGGGAGAGAGGGAGAAAGGGGGAGAGAGAGAGAGAGAGGGAGAGAGAGAGAGAAAGAGAGAAAGAGATGGTGAGTGCAGAGATTGGGGGAGAGGGAGGGAGGGAGAGAGAGGGAGAGAGGGAGAGAGGCATAGAGGAGGGAAGGGAGAAAGGGTGTGACAGGAGAGAGAGAGAGACAGAGATAGAAACAGAGAGAGAGAGAGACAGGATGAGAGAGGGATAAGGGAGACAGAGAAAGGTGGGAAGAGAGGGAGAGGGGGAGAGAGAGAGAAGACAGAAAGAGAGATGGGGAATGTGAGGGGGAGTGGGAGGGAAGAGAAAGTGGGGGCAAGAGATTCAAGGAGAGAGAGAGATAGAGAGGGAAGCGCAGGGAGAGAGAAAATGAGAGAGGGCAAGAGAGAGAGAGATGGGAAAAATATCAGCAAAGGGTGAGCAGGAGAGGGAGAAAGATACAGAGAGGAGAGAGAGAGAGAGATGGAGGGATGGGAGACAGAGGACAGCAGAGAAACAGAGTGTGACAGAGAGAGGGGGAACAAAAGAGAGAGGAAATATGACTAGGAAAGAGATAGGCAGGGGAGGAGGGGGAGACAAAGATGGAGGAGGGAGAAGAGGACAGGGTGGGAGAGAGAGTGAACAAGGACAAGTCAGAGAAAGGGAGAAGACAGAAAGACGGGGAGAAGACAGAAAGAATTATACACGTTAGAATATAATCACCCAAATCAACCACACACACAGAATCAAACACAGGGGCAACACACACGAGTGTCACAGAGAGGGGTGTGGGGTATATCAGTGTTACAGTGAGGGGTGTGGGGTATATCAGTGTTACAGTGAGGTGTGGGGTATATCAGTGTTACAGTGAGGGGTGTGGGGTATATCAGTGTGTTACAGTGAGGTGTGTAGGGTATATCAGTGTTACAGTGAGGTGTGTAGGGTATATCAGTGTTACAGTGAGGGGTGTGGGGTATATCTGTGTTACAGTGAGGTGTTTGGGGTATATCAGGATGTTACAGTGAGGGGTGTGGGGTATATCAGAGTGTTACAGTGAGGGGTGCGGGGTATATCAGTGTTACAGTGAGGGGTGTGGGATATATCAGTGTTACAGTGAGGGGTGTGGGGTATATCAGAGTGTTACAGTGAGGGGTGTGGGGTATCTCAGTGTTACAGTGAGGGGTGTGGGGTATATCAGTGTGTTACAGTGAGGGGTGTGGGGTATATCAGAGTGTTACAGTGAGGGGTGTGGGATATATCAGTGTTACAGTGAGGGGTGTGGGGTATATCAGAGTGTTACACAAATGGGTGTGGGATATATCAGAGTGTTACAGTGAGGGGTGTGGGATATATCAGAGTGTTACAGTGAGGGGTGTGGGATATATCAGAGTGTTACAGTGTGGGGTGTGGGGTATATCAGAGTGTTACAGTGAGGGGTGTGGGGTATATCAGAGTGTTACAGTGAGGGGTGTGGGATATATCAGAGTGGCACAGTGAGGGGTGTGGGGTTTATCAGAGTGTTACAGTGAGGGGTGTGGGGTATATCAGAGTGTTACAGTGAGGGGTGTGGGGTATATCAGAGTGTTACAGTGAGGGGTGTGGGATATATCAGAGTGTTACAGTGTGGGGTGTGGGGTTTATCAGAGTGTTACAGTGAGGGGTGTGGGGTATATCAGAGTGTTACATTGAGGGGTGTGGGGTATATCAGAGTGTTACAGTGAGGGGTGTGGGGTATATCAGAGTGTTACAGTGAGGGGTGTGGGGTATATCAGAGTGTTACAGTGAGGGGTGTGGGGTATATCAGAATGTTACAGTGAGGGGTGTGGTGTATATCAGTGTGTTACAGTGTGGGGTGTGGGGTATATCAGAGTGTTACATTGAGGGGTGTGGGGTATATCAGAGTGTTACAGTGAGAGGTGTGGGGTATATCAGAGTGTTACAGTGAGGGATGTGGGATATATCAGAGTGTAACATTGAGGGGTGTGGGGTATATCAGTGTGTTACAGTGAGGGGTGTGGTGTATATCAGTGTGTTACAGTGTGGGGTGTGGGGTATATCAGAGTGTTACATTGAGGGGTGTGGGGTATATCAGAGTGTTACAGTGAGGGGTGTGGGGTATATCAGAGTGTTACATTGAGGGGTGTGGGGTATATCAGAGTGTTACAGTGAGGGGTGTGGGGTATATCAGTGTTACAGTGAGGGGTGTGGGGTATATCAGTGTTACAGTGAGGGGTGTGGGGTATATCAGAGTGTTACAGTGAGGGGTGTGGGGTATATCAGTGTTACAGTGAGGGGTGTGGATTATATCAGACTGTTACATTGAGGGGTGAGGGATATATAAGATTGTTAGATTGAGGGGTATGGGGTATATCAGAGTATTATATTGAGGGGTGTGGGTTATATCAGTGTTACAGAGAGGGATGTGCGGTATATCACAGTGTTACAGTGAGGGATGTGGGGTATATCAGAGTGTTACAGTGAGGGGTGTGGGGCATATCAGTGTTTCAGTGAGGTGTGTGGGATATATCAGAGTGTTACAGTGAGGGGTGTGGGGTATATCAGAGTGTTACAGTGAGGTGTGTGGGGTATATCAGAGTGTTACAGTGAGGTGTGTGGGATATATCAGAGTGTTACAGTGAGGTGTGTGGGGTATATCAGAGTGTTACAGTGAGGGGTGTGGGGTATATCAGAGTGTTACAGTGAGGGGTGTGGGGTATATCAGAGTGTTACAGTGAGGTGTGTGGGATATATCAGAGTGTTACAGTGAGGTGTGTGGGGTATATCAGAGTGTTACAGTGAGGTGTGTGGGATATATCAGAGTGTTACAGTGAGGTGTGTGGGGTGGTATATCAGAGTGTTACAGTGAGGGGTGCGGGGTATATCAGAGTGTTACAGTGAGGGGTGAGGGGAATATCAGAGTGCTACAGTGAGGGGTGTGGGTTATATCAGAGTGTTACTGTGAGGGGTGTGGGTTATATCAGAGTGTTACAGTGAGGTGTGTGGGGTATATCAGTGTTACAGTGAGGGGTGTGGGGTTTATCAGTGTTACAGTGAGGGGTGTGGGGTATATCAGAGTGTTACAGTGAGGGGTGTGGGGTATATCAGAGTGTTACAGTGAGAGGTGTGGGGTATATCACAGTGTTACAGTGAGGGGTGTGGGGTATATCAGAGTGTTACATTGAGGGGTGTGGGGTTTATCAGTGTTACAGTGAGGGGTGTGGGGTATATCAGAGTGTTACAGTGAAGGGAATGGGGTATATCAGTGTTACAGTGAGGGCTGTGGAGTATATCAGAGTGTTACATTGAGGGGTGAGGGATATATCAGAGTGTTAGAGTGAGGGGTGTGGGGTATATCAGTGTTACAGTCAGGGGTGTGGGGGATATCAGAGTGTTACAGAGAGGGATGTGGGGTATATCAAAGTGTTACATTGAGGTGTGTGGGGTATATCAGATTGTTACAGTGAGGGGTGTGGGACCTATCAGAGTGTAACAGTGAGGGGTGTGGGGTATATCAGTGTTAGAGTGAGGGGTGGAGGTTATATCAGAGTGCTACAGTGAGGGGTGTTGGATATATCAGAGTGTTACAATGTGTGTTGTGGGACATTGAGGGGTGTGGGGTATATCAGAGTGTTACAGTGAGGGGTGTGGGGTATATCAGAGAGTTACAATGAGGGGTGTGGGGTATATCAGAGTGTTACAGTGAGGGGTGTGGGGTATATCAGAGTGTCACAGTGAGGGGTGTGGGGTGTATCAGAGTGTTACATTGAGGGTTTGGAGTATGTGAGAGTGTTACAGTGAGGGGTGTGGGGTATATATGAGTGCGACAATGAGGGGTGTGGGGTATTTCAGAGTGTTACAGTGAGGGGTGCGGGCTACATCGGAGTGTAACAGTGAGGGGAGTGGGGTATGTCAGAGTATTACATTGAAGGTTCAGGGATATATCAGAGTGTTACAGTGAGGGGTGTGGGGTTTTTCAGAGTGTTACAGTGAAGGGAATGGGGTATATCAGAGTGTTACAGTGAGGGCTGTGGAGTATATCAGAGTGTTACATTGAGGGGTGAGGGATATATCAGAGTGTTAGAGTGAGGGGTGTGGGGTATATCAGAGTGTTACATTGAGGGAAGTGGGGTATATCAGTGTTACAGTGAGGTATTCAGGGTATATCAGAGTGTTGCAGTGAGGGGTGTGGGGTATATCAGAGTGTTACAGTGAGGGGTGTGGGGTATATCAGAGTGTTACAGTGAGGTGTGTGGGATATATCCGAGTGTTACAGTGAGGGGTGAGGGGTATATCAGAGTGTTACAGTGAGGGGTCTGTGGGATATATCAGTGTGTGACAGAGAGGGATGTCGGGTATATCAGTGTTACAGTGAGGGGTGTGTTGGATATATCAGAGTTTAACAGTGAGGGGAATGGGGTATTTCAGAGTGTCACAGTGAGGGGTGTGGGGTATATCAGTGTTACAGTGAGGGGTGTGGGGTATATCAGTGTTACCGTGAGGGTTCTGGGGTATATCAGTGTTACAGTGAGGGGTGTGGATTATATCAGACTGTTACATTGAGGGGTGAGGGATATATCAGATTGTTACAGTGAGGGGTCTGGGGTATATCAGAGTGTTACAGTGAGGGGTGTGGTGTATATCAGTGTTACAGTGAGGGTTGTGGGGTATATCAGTGTTACAGTGAGGTGTGCGGGCGTATATCAGAGTGTTACAGTGAGGGGTGTGGGGTATATCAGAGTGTTACATTGAGGGGTGTGGGTTATATCAGTGTTACAGTGAGGGGTGTGGGTTATATCAGAGTGTTACATTGAGGGGTGTGGGTTATATCAGTGTTACAGTGAGGGGTGTGGGTTATATCAGAGTGTTACAGAGAGGGATGTGGGGTATATCACAGTGTTACAGTGAGGGGTATGGGGTATATCAGAGTGTCACAGTGAGGGGTGTGGGGTATATCAGTGTTACAGTGAGGGGTGCAGGGTATATCAGAGTGTTACATTGAGGGGTGTCGGGTATATCAGTGTGTTACAGTGAGGGGTGTGGGATATATCAGAGTGTTACAGTGAGGTGTGTGGGGTGGTATATCAGAGTGTTACAGTGAGGGGTGCGGGGTATATCAGAGTGTTACAGTGAGGGGTGAGTGGAATATCAGAGTGTTACAGTGAGAGGTGTGGGGTATATCAGAGTGTTACGGTGTGGGATGTGGGGTATATCAGAGTGTTACGGTGAGGGGTGTGGGGTATATCAGAATGTTACAGTGTGGGATGTGGGGTATATCAGACTGTTAGGGTGAGGGGTGTGGGGCATATCAGAATGTTACAGTGAGGGGAGTGGGGTATTTCAGAGCGTTACATTGAGTGGTGTGGCGTATATCAGAGTGTTACAGCGAGGGGTGTGGGGTATATCAGAGTGTTACATTGAGGGGTGTGGGGTATATCAGTGTTACAGTGAGTGGTGTGAGGTATATCAGAGTGTTACAGAGAGATATGTGGGGTATATCAGATTGTTACAGTGAGGGGTGTGGGCTAAATCAGAGTGTTACAGTGAGGGGTGTGGGATATATTGGAGTGTAACAGTGAGGGGAGTGGGGTACGTCAGCGAATTACATTGAGGGTTCAGGATATATCTTAGGTTAGAGTGAGAGGTGTGGAGTACATCAGAAAATTACAATGAGAGGTGTGCGGTATACCATAGTGTTACAGTGAGGGGTGTGGGGTACTTCAGAGTGTTACAGTGAGTGGTGTGGGGTATATCAGTGTTACAGTAAGGGGTGTGGGCTATATCAGAGTGTCACAGTGAGGGGTGTGGGGTATATCACAGTGTTAAATTGCGGGGTGTGGGGTATATCAGAGTGTTACAGTGAGGGGTATGGGGTATATCAGAGTGTTACATTGAGGGTTGTGGGGTATATCAGAGTGCTACAGTGAGGGGTGTGGGGTATATCAGAGTGTTACAGTGAGGGGTGTGGGGTATATCAGAGTGTTACAGTGAGGGGTGTGGGTTATATCAGAGTGTTACAGAGAGGGATGTGGGGTATATCACAGTGTTACAGTGAGGGGTATGGGGTATATCAGAGTGTCACAGTGAGGGTTGTGGGGTATATCAGTGTTACAGTGAGGGGTGCAGGGTATATCAGAGTGTTACATTGAGGGGTGTCGGGTATATCAGTGTGTTACAGTGAGGGGTGTGAGATATATCAGAGTGTTACAGTGAGGTGTGTGGGGTGGTATATCAGAGTGTTACAGTGAGGGGTGCGGGGTATATCAGAGTGTTACAGTGAGGGGGTGAGTGGAATATCAGAGTGTTACAGTGAGAGGTATAGGGTATATCAGAGTGTTACGGTGAGGGGTGTGGGGTATATCAGAATGTTACAGTGTGGGATGTGGGGTATATCAGAGTGTTACGGTGAGGGGTGTGGGGTATATCAGAATGTTACAGTGAGGGGTGTGGGGTATTTCAGAGCGTTACATTGAGTGGTGTGGCGTATATCAGAGTGTTACAGCGAGGGGTGTGGGGTATATCAGAGTGTTACATTGAGGGGTGTGGGGTATATCAGTGTTACAGTGAGTGGTGTGAGGTATATCAGAGTGTTACAGCGAGATATGTGGGGTATATCAGATTGTTACAGTGAGGGGTGTGGGCTAAATCAGAGTGTTACAGTGAGGGGTGTGGGATATATTGGAGTGTAACAGTGAGGGGAGTGGGGTACGTCAGCGAATTACATTGAGGGTTCAGGATATATCTTAGGTTAGAGTGAGAGGTGTGGAGTACATCAGAAAATTACAATGAAGGGTGTGCGGTATACCATAGTGTTACAGTGAGGGGTGTGGGGTACCTCAGAGTGTTACAGTGAGTGGTGTGGGGTATATCAGTGATACAGTAAGGGGTGTGGGCTATATCAGAGTATCACAGTGAGGGGTGTGGGGTATATCACAGTGTTAAATTGCGGGGTGTGGGGTATATCAGAGTGTTACAGTGAGGGGTATGGGGTATATCAGAGTGTTACATTGAGGGTTGTGGGGTATATCAGAGTGCTACAGTGAGGGGTGTGGGGTATATCAGAGTGTTACAGTGAGGGGTGTGGGGTATATCAGAGTGTTACAGTGAGGGGTGTGGGGTCGATATGAGTGCGACAGTGAGGTGTTTGGGGTATTTCAGAGTGTTACAGTGAGTGGTGTGGGGTATATCAGTGATACAGTAAGGGGTGTGGGCTATATCAGAGTATCACAGTGAGGGGTGTGGGGTATATCACAGTGTTAAATTGCGGGGTGTGGGGTATATCAGAGTGTTACAGTGAGGGGTATGGGGTATATCAGAGTGTTACAGTGAGGGGTGTGGGGTATATCAGAGTGTTACAGTGAGGGGTGTGGGGTATATCAGAGTGTTACAGTGAGGGGTGTGGGGTTGATATGAGTGCGACAGTGAGGTGTTTGGGGTATTTCAGAGTGTTACAGTGAGGGGTGTGGGGTATATCAGAGTGTTACAGTGAGGGGTGTGGGGTCGATATGAGTGCGACAGTGAGGTGTTTGGGGTATTTCAGAATGTTACAGTGAGGGGTGTGGGGTATATCAGTGTTACAGTGAGGTGTTTGAGGTATTTCAGAGTGTTACAGTGTGGGGTGTGGGCTACTTCGGAGTGTAACAGTGAGGGGAGTGGGGTATGTCAGAGTATTACATTGAAGTTTCAGGGATATATCAGTGTGTTACATTGAGGGGTGTGGAGTACATCAGAGTGTTACAGTGAGGGGTGTGGGGAATATCAGAGTGTTACAGTGAGGGGTGTGGTAATATCAGAGTGTTACAGTGAGGGGTGTGTAGGAATATCAGAGTGTTACAGTGAGGGGTGTGCGGTATATCAGGGTGTTACAGTGAGGGGTGTGGGGTATTTCAGAGTGTTAGAGTGAGGGGTGTGGGGTATATCAGTGCTACAGTGAGGGGTGTGGGGTATATCAGAGTGTCACAGTGAGGGGTGTGGTGTATATCAGTTTACAGTGAGGGGTGCAGGGGATATCAGAGTGTTACAGTGAGGGGTGCAGGGGATATCAGAGTGTCACAGTGAGGGGTGTGGGGTATATCAGAGTGTTACAGTGAGGGGTGTGGGGTATATCATAGTGTTACTGTGAGGGGTGTGGGATATATCAGAGTGTTACAGTGAGGGGTGTTGGGTATATCAGAGTGTTACAATGAGTGTTGTGGGACATATCAGGGTGTTGCATTGAGGGGTGTCGGGTATATCAGTGTGTTACAGTGAGGGGTGTGGGATATATCAGAGTGTTACAGATAGGGGTGAGGGGCATATCAGAGTGTTACAGTGAGGGGTCTGTGGGATATCAGAGTGTTACTGTGAGGGGAGTGGAATATATCAGAGTGTTACATTGAGGAGTGTGGGTTATATCATTGTTACAGTGAGGGATGTGGGGTATATCAGAGTGTTACAGAGAGGGATGTGGGGTATATCAGTGTTACAGTGAGGGGAGTCTTGGGTATATCAGAGTGTTACAGTGAGAGGAATGGGGTATATCAGTGTTACAGTGAGGGGTGTGGGGGATATCAGTGTTACAGTGAGGGGTCTGGGGTATATTATTGTTACAGTGAGGGATGTGGAGTATATCTGAGTGTTACATTGAGGGGTGTGTGGTATATCAGAGTGTTACAGTGAGGTGTGTGCAGTGTATCAGAGTGGTACTGCGAGATATTTGGGGTATATCAGAGTGTGACAGTGAGGGGTGTGGGCTATATTGGAGTTTTACAATGAAGGGAGTGGGGTATTTCAGAGTGTTACAGTGAGGGGTGTGGGCTATATTGGAGTGTAACAGGGAGGGATTTGGGCTATATTGGAGTGTAACAGTAAGGGGAGTGGGGTATGTCAGCGAATTACATTGAGGGTTCAGGGATATATCTTAGTGTTGGAGTGAGAGGTGTGGAGTACATCAGAAAATTACAATGAGGGGTGTGGGAATATCAGAGTGTTACAGTGAGGGGTGGGGGGTATATCAGATTGTTACAGTGAGGGGTGTGGGGTATTTCAGAGTGTTACAGTGAGCAGTGTGGGATATATATAAGTTCGACAGTGAGGGGTGTGGTGTATTTCAGAGTGTTACAGTGAGGGGTGCGGGCTACATCGGAGTGTAACAGTGAGGGGAATGGGGTATGTCAGTGTATTACATTGAAGGTTGAGGCATATATCAGTGTGTTTCAGTGAGGTGTGTGGGATATATCAGAGTGTTACAGTGAGGGGTGTGGGGTATATCAGAGTGTTACAGTGAGGTGTGTGGGGTATATCAGAGTGTTACAGTGAGTTGTGTGGGATATATCAGAGTGTTACAGTGAGGTGTGTGGGGTATATCAGAGTGTTACAGTGAGGGGTGTGGGGTATATCAGAGTGTTACAGTGAGGGGTGTGGGGTATATCAGAGTGTTACAGTGAGGTGTGTGGGATATATCAGAGTGTTACAGTGAGGTGTGTGGGGTATATCAGAGTGTTACAGTGAGGTGTGTGGGATATATCAGAGTGTTACAGTGAGGTGTGTGGGGTGGTATATCAGAGTGTTACAGTGAGGGGTGCGGGGTATATCAGAGTGTTACAGTGAGGGGTGAGGGGAATATCAGAGTGCTACAGTGAGGGGTGTGGGTTATATCAGAGTGTTACTGTGAGGGGTGTGGGTTATATCAGAGTGTTACAGTGAGGTGTGTGGGGTATATCAGTGTTACAGTGAGGGGTGTGGGGTTTATCAGTGTTACAGTGAGGGGTGTGGGGTATATCAGAGTGTTACAGTGAGGGGTGTGGGGTATATCAGAGTGTTACAGTGAGAGGTGTGGGGTATATCACAGTGTTACAGTGAGGGGTGTGGGGTATATCAGAGTGTTACATTGAGGGGTGTGGGGTTTATCAGTGTTACAGTGAGGGGTGTGGGGTATATCAGAGTGTTACAGTGAAGGGAATGGGGTATATCAGTGTTACAGTGAGGGCTGTGGAGTATATCAGAGTGTTACATTGAGGGGTGAGGGATATATCAGAGTGTTAGAGTGAGGGGTGTGGGGTATATCAGTGTTACAGTCAGGGGTGTGGGGGATATCAGAGTGTTACAGAGAGGGATGTGGGGTATATCAAAGTGTTACATTGAGGTGTGTGGGGTATATCAGATTGTTACAGTGAGGGGTGTGGGACCTATCAGAGTGTAACAGTGAGGGGTGTGGGGTATATCAGTGTTAGAGTGAGGGGTGGAGGTTATATCAGAGTGCTACAGTGAGGGGTGTTGGATATATCAGAGTGTTACAATGTGTGTTGTGGGACATTGAGGGGTGTGGGGTATATCAGAGTGTTACAGTGAGGGGTGTGGGGTATATCAGAGAGTTACAATGAGGGGTGTGGGGTATATCAGAGTGTTACAGTGAGGGGTGTGGGGTATATCAGAGTGTCACAGTGAGGGGTGTGGGGTGTATCAGAGTGTTACATTGAGGGTTTGGAGTATGTGAGAGTGTTACAGTGAGGGGTGTGGGGTATATATGAGTGCGACAATGAGGGGTGTGGGGTATTTCAGAGTGTTACAGTGAGGGGTGCGGGCTACATCGGAGTGTAACAGTGAGGGGAGTGGGGTATGTCAGAGTATTACATTGAAGGTTCAGGGATATATCAGAGTGTTACAGTGAGGGGTGTGGGGTTTTTCAGAGTGTTACAGTGAAGGGAATGGGGTATATCAGAGTGTTACAGTGAGGGCTGTGGAGTATATCAGAGTGTTACATTGAGGGGTGAGGGATATATCAGAGTGTTAGAGTGAGGGGTGTGGGGTATATCAGAGTGTTACATTGAGGGAAGTGGGGTATATCAGTGTTACAGTGAGGTATTCAGGGTATATCAGAGTGTTGCAGTGAGGGGTGTGGGGTATATCAGAGTGTTACAGTGAGGGGTGTGGGGTATATCAGAGTGTTACAGTGAGGTGTGTGGGATATATCCGAGTGTTACAGTGAGGGGTGAGGGGTATATCAGAGTGTTACAGTGAGGGGTCTGTGGGATATATCAGTGTGTGACAGAGAGGGATGTCGGGTATATCAGTGTTACAGTGAGGGGCGTGTTGGATATATCAGAGTTTAACAGTGAGGGGAATGGGGTATTTCAGAGTGTCACAGTGAGGGGTGTGGGGTATATCAGTGTTACAGTGAGGGGTGTGGGGTATATCAGTGTTACCGTGAGGGTTCTGGGGTATATCAGTGTTACAGTGAGGGGTGTGGATTATATCAGACTGTTACATTGAGGGGTGAGGGATATATCAGATTGTTACAGTGAGGGGTCTGGGGTATATCAGAGTGTTACAGTGAGGGGTGTGGTGTATATCAGTGTTACAGTGAGGGTTGTGGGGTATATCAGTGTTACAGTGAGGTGTGCGGGCGTATATCAGAGTGTTACAGTGAGGGGTGTGGGGTATATCAGAGTGTTACATTGAGGGGTGTGGGTTATATCAGTGTTACAGTGAGGGGTGTGGGTTATATCAGAGTGTTACATTGAGGGGTGTGGGTTATATCAGTGTTACAGTGAGGGGTGTGGGTTATATCAGAGTGTTACAGAGAGGGATGTGGGGTATATCACAGTGTTACAGTGAGGGGTATGGGGTATATCAGAGTGTCACAGTGAGGGGTGTGGGGTATATCAGTGTTACAGTGAGGGGTGCAGGGTATATCAGAGTGTTACATTGAGGGGTGTCGGGTATATCAGTGTGTTACAGTGAGGGGTGTGGGATATATCAGAGTGTTACAGTGAGGTGTGTGGGGTGGTATATCAGAGTGTTACAGTGAGGGGTGCGGGGTATATCAGAGTGTTACAGTGAGGGGTGAGTGGAATATCAGAGTGTTACAGTGAGAGGTGTGGGGTATATCAGAGTGTTACGGTGTGGGATGTGGGGTATATCAGAGTGTTACGGTGAGGGGTGTGGGGTATATCAGAATGTTACAGTGTGGGATGTGGGGTATATCAGACTGTTAGGGTGAGGGGTGTGGGGCATATCAGAATGTTACAGTGAGGGGAGTGGGGTATTTCAGAGCGTTACATTGAGTGGTGTGGCGTATATCAGAGTGTTACAGCGAGGGGTGTGGGGTATATCAGAGTGTTACATTGAGGGGTGTGGGGTATATCAGTGTTACAGTGAGTGGTGTGAGGTATATCAGAGTGTTACAGAGAGATATGTGGGGTATATCAGATTGTTACAGTGAGGGGTGTGGGCTAAATCAGAGTGTTACAGTGAGGGGTGTGGGATATATTGGAGTGTAACAGTGAGGGGAGTGGGGTACGTCAGCGAATTACATTGAGGGTTCAGGATATATCTTAGGTTAGAGTGAGAGGTGTGGAGTACATCAGAAAATTACAATGAGAGGTGTGCGGTATACCATAGTGTTACAGTGAGGGGTGTGGGGTACTTCAGAGTGTTACAGTGAGTGGTGTGGGGTATATCAGTGTTACAGTAAGGGGTGTGGGCTATATCAGAGTGTCACAGTGAGGGGTGTGGGGTATATCACAGTGTTAAATTGCGGGGTGTGGGGTATATCAGAGTGTTACAGTGAGGGGTATGGGGTATATCAGAGTGTTACATTGAGGGTTGTGGGGTATATCAGAGTGCTACAGTGAGGGGTGTGGGGTATATCAGAGTGTTACAGTGAGGGGTGTGGGGTATATCAGAGTGTTACAGTGAGGGGTGTGGGTTATATCAGAGTGTTACAGAGAGGGATGTGGGGTATATCACAGTGTTACAGTGAGGGGTATGGGGTATATCAGAGTGTCACAGTGAGGGTTGTGGGGTATATCAGTGTTACAGTGAGGGGTGCAGGGTATATCAGAGTGTTACATTGAGGGGTGTCGGGTATATCAGTGTGTTACAGTGAGGGGTGTGAGATATATCAGAGTGTTACAGTGAGGTGTGTGGGGTGGTATATCAGAGTGTTACAGTGAGGGGTGCGGGGTATATCAGAGTGTTACAGTGAGGGGGTGAGTGGAATATCAGAGTGTTACAGTGAGAGGTATAGGGTATATCAGAGTGTTACGGTGAGGGGTGTGGGGTATATCAGAATGTTACAGTGTGGGATGTGGGGTATATCAGAGTGTTACGGTGAGGGGTGTGGGGTATATCAGAATGTTACAGTGAGGGGTGTGGGGTATTTCAGAGCGTTACATTGAGTGGTGTGGCGTATATCAGAGTGTTACAGCGAGGGGTGTGGGGTATATCAGAGTGTTACATTGAGGGGTGTGGGGTATATCAGTGTTACAGTGAGTGGTGTGAGGTATATCAGAGTGTTACAGCGAGATATGTGGGGTATATCAGATTGTTACAGTGAGGGGTGTGGGCTAAATCAGAGTGTTACAGTGAGGGGTGTGGGATATATTGGAGTGTAACAGTGAGGGGAGTGGGGTACGTCAGCGAATTACATTGAGGGTTCAGGATATATCTTAGGTTAGAGTGAGAGGTGTGGAGTACATCAGAAAATTACAATGAAGGGTGTGCGGTATACCATAGTGTTACAGTGAGGGGTGTGGGGTACCTCAGAGTGTTACAGTGAGTGGTGTGGGGTATATCAGTGATACAGTAAGGGGTGTGGGCTATATCAGAGTATCACAGTGAGGGGTGTGGGGTATATCACAGTGTTAAATTGCGGGGTGTGGGGTATATCAGAGTGTTACAGTGAGGGGTATGGGGTATATCAGAGTGTTACATTGAGGGTTGTGGGGTATATCAGAGTGCTACAGTGAGGGGTGTGGGGTATATCAGAGTGTTACAGTGAGGGGTGTGGGGTATATCAGAGTGTTACAGTGAGGGGTGTGGGGTCGATATGAGTGCGACAGTGAGGTGTTTGGGGTATTTCAGAGTGTTACAGTGAGTGGTGTGGGGTATATCAGTGATACAGTAAGGGGTGTGGGCTATATCAGAGTATCACAGTGAGGGGTGTGGGGTATATCACAGTGTTAAATTGCGGGGTGTGGGGTATATCAGAGTGTTACAGTGAGGGGTATGGGGTATATCAGAGTGTTACAGTGAGGGGTGTGGGGTATATCAGAGTGTTACAGTGAGGGGTGTGGGGTATATCAGAGTGTTACAGTGAGGGGTGTGGGGTTGATATGAGTGCGACAGTGAGGTGTTTGGGGTATTTCAGAGTGTTACAGTGAGGGGTGTGGGGTATATCAGAGTGTTACAGTGAGGGGTGTGGGGTCGATATGAGTGCGACAGTGAGGTGTTTGGGGTATTTCAGAATGTTACAGTGAGGGGTGTGGGGTATATCAGTGTTACAGTGAGGTGTTTGAGGTATTTCAGAGTGTTACAGTGTGGGGTGTGGGCTACTTCGGAGTGTAACAGTGAGGGGAGTGGGGTATGTCAGAGTATTACATTGAAGTTTCAGGGATATATCAGTGTGTTACATTGAGGGGTGTGGAGTACATCAGAGTGTTACAGTGAGGGGTGTGGGGAATATCAGAGTGTTACAGTGAGGGGTGTGGTAATATCAGAGTGTTACAGTGAGGGGTGTGTAGGAATATCAGAGTGTTACAGTGAGGGGTGTGCGGTATATCAGGGTGTTACAGTGAGGGGTGTGGGGTATTTCAGAGTGTTAGAGTGAGGGGTGTGGGGTATATCAGTGCTACAGTGAGGGGTGTGGGGTATATCAGAGTGTCACAGTGAGGGGTGTGGTGTATATCAGTTTACAGTGAGGGGTGCAGGGGATATCAGAGTGTTACAGTGAGGGGTGCAGGGGATATCAGAGTGTCACAGTGAGGGGTGTGGGGTATATCAGAGTGTTACAGTGAGGGGTGTGGGGTATATCATAGTGTTACTGTGAGGGGTGTGGGATATATCAGAGTGTTACAGTGAGGGGTGTTGGGTATATCAGAGTGTTACAATGAGTGTTGTGGGACATATCAGGGTGTTGCATTGAGGGGTGTCGGGTATATCAGTGTGTTACAGTGAGGGGTGTGGGATATATCAGAGTGTTACAGATAGGGGTGAGGGGCATATCAGAGTGTTACAGTGAGGGGTCTGTGGGATATCAGAGTGTTACTGTGAGGGGAGTGGAATATATCAGAGTGTTACATTGAGGAGTGTGGGTTATATCATTGTTACAGTGAGGGATGTGGGGTATATCAGAGTGTTACAGAGAGGGATGTGGGGTATATCAGTGTTACAGTGAGGGGAGTCTTGGGTATATCAGAGTGTTACAGTGAGAGGAATGGGGTATATCAGTGTTACAGTGAGGGGTGTGGGGGATATCAGTGTTACAGTGAGGGGTCTGGGGTATATTATTGTTACAGTGAGGGATGTGGAGTATATCTGAGTGTTACATTGAGGGGTGTGTGGTATATCAGAGTGTTACAGTGAGGTGTGTGCAGTGTATCAGAGTGGTACTGCGAGATATTTGGGGTATATCAGAGTGTGACAGTGAGGGGTGTGGGCTATATTGGAGTTTTACAATGAAGGGAGTGGGGTATTTCAGAGTGTTACAGTGAGGGGTGTGGGCTATATTGGAGTGTAACAGGGAGGGATTTGGGCTATATTGGAGTGTAACAGTAAGGGGAGTGGGGTATGTCAGCGAATTACATTGAGGGTTCAGGGATATATCTTAGTGTTGGAGTGAGAGGTGTGGAGTACATCAGAAAATTACAATGAGGGGTGTGGGAATATCAGAGTGTTACAGTGAGGGGTGGGGGGTATATCAGATTGTTACAGTGAGGGGTGTGGGGTATTTCAGAGTGTTACAGTGAGCAGTGTGGGATATATATAAGTTCGACAGTGAGGGGTGTGGTGTATTTCAGAGTGTTACAGTGAGGGGTGCGGGCTACATCGGAGTGTAACAGTGAGGGGAATGGGGTATGTCAGTGTATTACATTGAAGGTTGAGGCATATATCAGTGTGTTACAGTGAGGGGTGTGGGATATATCAGAGTGTTACAGTGAGGGGTGTGGGGTATATCAGAGTGTTACAGTGAGGGGTCTGTGGGATATCAGAGTGTTACAGTGAGGGGTGTGGGATATATCAGAGTGTTACATTGAGGGGTGTAGGTAATATCAGTGTTACAGTGAGGGGTGTGGGGTATATCAGTGTGTTACAGTGAGCGGTGTGGGGTATATCAGACTGTTACAGTGAGGGATGTGGGGTATATCAATGTTACAGTGAGGGGTGTGTGGCACATCAGAGTGTTACATTGAGGGGTGTGGGGTTGATCAGAGTGTTACAGCAAGATGTGTGCGGTATATCAGTGTGTTACAGCGAGATATGTGGGGTATATCAGAGTGTTACAGTGAGGGGTGTGGGCTATATCAGAGTGTTACAGTGAGGGGTGTGGGGTATATGAGTGTTTCAGTGAGGGCTGTGGGGTATATCAGTGTTACAGTGAGGGGAGTAGGGTATATCAGAGTGTTACATGAGGGGTGTTGATATATCAGAGTGTTACAGTGAGTGTTGTGGGACATATAGGAGTGTTCCATTGAGGGTTGTAGGGTATATCAGTGTGTTACAGTGAGGGGTGTGGGGTATATCAGAGGATTGCAGTGAGGGCACTAGGGTATATCAGAGTGTTACAGTGAGGGGTGTGGGGTATATCAGAGTGTTACAGTGAGGGGTGTGTGGTACATCAGAGTGTTACATTGAGGGGTGTGGGGTTGATCAGAGTGTTACAGCAAGATGTGTGCGGTATATCAGTGTGTTACAGCGAGATATGTGGGGTATATCAGAGTGTTACAGTGAGGGGTGTGGGCTATATCAGAGTGTTACAGTGAGGGGTGCAGGTTATATCAGAGTGTTACAGTGAGGGGTGTTGGATATATCAGAGTGTTACAATGAGTGTTGTGGGACATTTAGGGGTGTGGGGTATATCAGAGTGCTACAGTGAGGGGTGTGGGGTATATCAGAGTGCTACAGTGAGGGGTGTGGGGTATGTCAGAGTGTTACAATGTGGGGTGAGGTGTATATCAGAGTGCAACAGTGAGGGGAGTGGGGTATGTCAGAGAATTACATTGAAGTTTGAGGGATATATAAGTGTGTTACAGTGAGGGGTGTGGAGTACATCAGAGTATTACAATGAGGGGTGTGGGAATATCAGAGTGTTACAGTGAGGGGAGTGGGTATATCAGAGTGTTACATTGAGGGTTTGGAGTATGTGAGAGTGTTACAGTGAGGGGTGTGGGGTATATATGAGTGCGACAATGAGGGGTGTGGGGTATATCAGAGTGTTACAGTGAGGGGTGTGGGATATATCACAGTGTTACAGTGAGGGGTGTGGGCTGCATCGGAGTGTAACAGTGAGGGGAGTGGGGTATGTCAGAGTATTACATTGAAGGTTCAGGGATATATCAGTGTGTTACAGTGAGGGGTGTGGAGTATATCAGAGTGTTACAGTGAGGAGTCTGGGGTATATCAGTGTTACAGTGAGGTATTCTGGGTATATCAGAGTGTTACAGTGAGGGGTGTTGGGTATATCAGAGTGTTACAGTGAGGGGTTTTGGGTATATCAGAGTGTTGCAGTGAGGGGAGTGGGGTATATCAGAGTGTTACAGTGAGGGGTGTGGGGTATATCAGAGTGTTACAATGAGTGTTGTGGGACATATCAGAGTGTTGCATTGAGGGGTGTCGGGTATCTCATTGTGTTACAGTGAGGGGTGTGGGATATATCAGAGTGTTACAGTGAGGGGTGAGGGGTATATCAGAGTGTTACAGTGAGGGGTCTGTGGGATATCAGAGTGTTACAGTGATGGGTGTGGGGTATATCAGAGTATTACATTGAGGGGTGTGGGTTATATCAGTGTTAAAGTGAGGGGTGTGGGTTATATCAGAGTGTTACAGAGAGGGATGTGGGGTATATCACAGTGTTACAGTGAGGGGTGTGGGTTATATCAGAGTGTCACAGTGAGGGGTGTGGGATATATCAGTGTTACATTGAGGGGTGTGGGGTATATCAGAGTGTTACAGCGAGGTTTGTGTGGTATATCAGAGTGTTACAGCAAGATATGTGGGGTATATCAGAGTGATACAGTGAGGGGTGTGGGGTATATGAGTGTTACAGTGAGGGGTGTGGGCTATATCAGAATGGTACAATGAGGGTGTGGGCTATATTGGAGGGTAACAGTGAGGGGAGTGGGGTATGTCAGCGAATTACATTGAGGGCTCAGGGATATATCTTAATATTAGAGTGAGAGGAGCGGAGTACATCAGAGTATTACAGTGAGGGATGAGGGGTATATCAGAGTGTTACAGTGAGGGGTGTGGGGTATATCAGAGTGTTACAATGTGGGGTGAGGTGTATATCAGAGTGCAACAGTGAGGGGAGTGGGGTATGTCAGAGAATTACATTGAAGTTTGAGGGATATATAAGTGTGTTACAGTGAGGGGTGTGGAGTACATCAGAGAATTACAATGAGGGGTGTGGGAATATCAGAGTGTTACAGCGAGGGGTGTGGGGTATATCAGTGTTACAGTGAGGGGTATTGTGTATATCAGTGTTAAAGTGAGGGGTCTGGGGTATATCAGAGTGTTACATTGAGGGGTGTGGGGAATATCAGAGTGTTACAGTAAGGGGTGTGGCTTATATCAGAGTGTAAAAGTGAGGGGTGTGGGGTGTAGCAGAGTGTTACAGTGAGGGGTGTGGGCTATATCAGAGTGTTACAGTGAGGGGTGTGGGCTATATCAGAATGGTACAATGAGGGTGTGGGCTATATTGGAGTGTAACAGTGAGGGGAGTGGGGTATGTCAGCGAATTACATTGAGGGTTCAGGGATATATCTTAGTGTTGGGGTGAGAGGTGTGGAGTACATCAGAAAATTACAATGAGGGGTGTGGGAATATCAGAGTGTTACAGTGAGGGTTGTGGGGTATATCAGAGTGTTACAGCGAGGGGTGTGGGGTATATCAGTGTTACAGTGAGGGGTGTGGGGTATATCAGATTGTTACAGTGAGGGGTGTGGGGTATTTCAGAGTGTTACAGTGAGCAGTGTGGGATATATATAAGTGCGACAGTGAGGGGTGTGGTGTATTTCAGAGTGTTACAGTGAGGGGTGTTGAATCTATCAGAGTGTTACAGTGAGGTGTGTGGGATATATCAGAGTGTTACAGTGAGGGGTGAGGGGTATATCAGTTTACAGTGAGGGGTGCAGGGGATATCAGAGTGTTACAGTGAGGGGTGCAGGGGATATCAGAGTGTCACAGTGAGGGGTGTGGGGTATATCAGAGTGTTACAGTGAGGGGTGTGGGGTATATCATAGTGTTACTGTGAGGGGTGTGGGATATATCAGAGTGTTACAGTGAGGGGTGTTGGGTATATCAGAGTGTTACAATGAGTGTTGTGGGACATATCAGGGTGTTGCATTGAGGGGTGTCGGGTATATCAGTGTGTTACAGTGAGGGGTGTGGGATATATCAGAGTGTTACAGATAGGGGTGAGGGGCATATCAGAGTGTTACAGTGAGGGGTCTGTGGGATATCAGAGTGTTACTGTGAGGGGAGTGGAATATATCAGAGTGTTACATTGAGGAGTGTGGGTTATATCATTGTTACAGTGAGGGATGTGGGGTATATCAGAGTGTTACAGAGAGGGATGTGGGGTATATCAGTGTTACAGTGAGGGGAGTCTTGGGTATATCAGAGTGTTACAGTGAGAGGAATGGGGTATATCAGTGTTACAGTGAGGGGTGTGGGGGATATCAGTGTTACAGTGAGGGGTCTGGGGTATATTATTGTTACAGTGAGGGATGTGGAGTATATCTGAGTGTTACATTGAGGGGTGTGTGGTATATCAGAGTGTTACAGTGAGGTGTGTGCAGTGTATCAGAGTGGTACTGCGAGATATTTGGGGTATATCAGAGTGTGACAGTGAGGGGTGTGGGCTATATTGGAGTTTTACAATGAAGGGAGTGGGGTATTTCAGAGTGTTACAGTGAGGGGTGTGGGCTATATTGGAGTGTAACAGGGAGGGATTTGGGCTATATTGGAGTGTAACAGTAAGGGGAGTGGGGTATGTCAGCGAATTACATTGAGGGTTCAGGGATATATCTTAGTGTTGGAGTGAGAGGTGTGGAGTACATCAGAAAATTACAATGAGGGGTGTGGGAATATCAGAGTGTTACAGTGAGGGGTGGGGGGTATATCAGATTGTTACAGTGAGGGGTGTGGGGTATTTCAGAGTGTTACAGTGAGCAGTGTGGGATATATATAAGTTCGACAGTGAGGGGTGTGGTGTATTTCAGAGTGTTACAGTGAGGGGTGCGGGCTACATCGGAGTGTAACAGTGAGGGGAATGGGGTATGTCAGTGTATTACATTGAAGGTTGAGGCATATATCAGTGTGTTACAGTGAGGGGTGTGGGATATATCAGAGTGTTACAGTGAGGGGTGTGGGGTATATCAGAGTGTTACAGTGAGGGGTCTGTGGGATATCAGAGTGTTACAGTGAGGGGTGTGGGATATATCAGAGTGTTACATTGAGGGGTGTAGGTAATATCAGTGTTACAGTGAGGGGTGTGGGGTATATCAGTGTGTTACAGTGAGCGGTGTGGGGTATATCAGACTGTTACAGTGAGGGATGTGGGGTATATCAATGTTACAGTGAGTGGTGTGTTGGGTATATCAGAGGATTGCAGTGAGGGCACTAGGGTATATCAGAGTGTTACAGTGAGGGGTGTGGGGTATATCAGAGTGTTACAGTGAGGGGTGTGTGGTACATCAGTGTGTTACATTGAGGGGTGTGGGGTTGATCAGAGTGTTACAGCAAGATGTGTGCGGTATATCAGTGTGTTACAGCGAGATATGTGGGGTATATCAGAGTGTTACAGTGAGGGGTGTGGGCTATATCAGAGTGTTACAGTGAGGGGTGTGGGGTATATGAGTGTTTCAGTGAGGGCTGTGGGGTATATCAGTGTTACAGTGAGGGGAGTAGGGTATATCAGAGTGTTACATGAGGGGTGTTGATATATCAGAGTGTTACAGTGAGTGTTGTGGGACATATAGGAGTGTTCCATTGAGGGTTGTAGGGTATATCAGTGTGTTACAGTGAGGGGTGTGGGGTATATCAGAGGATTGCAGTGAGGGCACTAGGGTATATCAGAGTGTTACAGTGAGGGGTGTGGGGTATATCAGAGTGTTACAGTGAGGGGTGTGTGGTACATCAGAGTGTTACATTGAGGGGTGTGGGGTTGATCAGAGTGTTACAGCAAGATGTGTGCGGTATATCAGTGTGTTACAGCGAGATATGTGGGGTATATCAGAGTGTTACAGTGAGGGGTGTGGGCTATATCAGAGTGTTACAGTGAGGGGTGCAGGTTATATCAGAGTGTTACAGTGAGGGGTGTTGGATATATCAGAGTGTTACAATGAGTGTTGTGGGACATTTAGGGGTGTGGGGTATATCAGAGTGCTACAGTGAGGGGTGTGGGGTATATCAGAGTGCTACAGTGAGGGGTGTGGGGTATGTCAGAGTGTTACAATGTGGGGTGAGGTGTATATCAGAGTGCAACAGTGAGGGGAGTGGGGTATGTCAGAGAATTACATTGAAGTTTGAGGGATATATAAGTGTGTTACAGTGAGGGGTGTGGAGTACATCAGAGTATTACAATGAGGGGTGTGGGAATATCAGAGTGTTACAGTGAGGGGAGTGGGTATATCAGAGTGTTACATTGAGGGTTTGGAGTATGTGAGAGTGTTACAGTGAGGGGTGTGGGGTATATATGAGTGCGACAATGAGGGGTGTGGGGTATATCAGAGTGTTACAGTGAGGGGTGTGGGATATATCACAGTGTTACAGTGAGGGGTGTGGGCTGCATCGGAGTGTAACAGTGAGGGGAGTGGGGTATGTCAGAGTATTACATTGAAGGTTCAGGGATATATCAGTGTGTTACAGTGAGGGGTGTGGAGTATATCAGAGTGTTACAGTGAGGAGTCTGGGGTATATCAGTGTTACAGTGAGGTATTCTGGGTATATCAGAGTGTTACAGTGAGGGGTGTTGGGTATATCAGAGTGTTACAGTGAGGGGTTTTGGGTATATCAGAGTGTTGCAGTGAGGGGAGTGGGGTATATCAGAGTGTTACAGTGAGGGGTGTGGGGTATATCAGAGTGTTACAATGAGTGTTGTGGGACATATCAGAGTGTTGCATTGAGGGGTGTCGGGTATCTCATTGTGTTACAGTGAGGGGTGTGGGATATATCAGAGTGTTACAGTGAGGGGTGAGGGGTATATCAGAGTGTTACAGTGAGGGGTCTGTGGGATATCAGAGTGTTACAGTGATGGGTGTGGGGTATATCAGAGTATTACATTGAGGGGTGTGGGTTATATCAGTGTTAAAGTGAGGGGTGTGGGTTATATCAGAGTGTTACAGAGAGGGATGTGGGGTATATCACAGTGTTACAGTGAGGGGTGTGGGTTATATCAGAGTGTCACAGTGAGGGGTGTGGGATATATCAGTGTTACATTGAGGGGTGTGGGGTATATCAGAGTGTTACAGCGAGGTTTGTGTGGTATATCAGAGTGTTACAGCAAGATATGTGGGGTATATCAGAGTGATACAGTGAGGGGTGTGGGGTATATGAGTGTTACAGTGAGGGGTGTGGGCTATATCAGAATGGTACAATGAGGGTGTGGGCTATATTGGAGGGTAACAGTGAGGGGAGTGGGGTATGTCAGCGAATTACATTGAGGGCTCAGGGATATATCTTAATATTAGAGTGAGAGGAGCGGAGTACATCAGAGTATTACAGTGAGGGATGAGGGGTATATCAGAGTGTTACAGTGAGGGGTGTGGGGTATATCAGAGTGTTACAATGTGGGGTGAGGTGTATATCAGAGTGCAACAGTGAGGGGAGTGGGGTATGTCAGAGAATTACATTGAAGTTTGAGGGATATATAAGTGTGTTACAGTGAGGGGTGTGGAGTACATCAGAGAATTACAATGAGGGGTGTGGGAATATCAGAGTGTTACAGCGAGGGGTGTGGGGTATATCAGTGTTACAGTGAGGGGTATTGTGTATATCAGTGTTAAAGTGAGGGGTCTGGGGTATATCAGAGTGTTACATTGAGGGGTGTGGGGAATATCAGAGTGTTACAGTAAGGGGTGTGGCTTATATCAGAGTGTAAAAGTGAGGGGTGTGGGGTGTAGCAGAGTGTTACAGTGAGGGGTGTGGGCTATATCAGAGTGTTACAGTGAGGGGTGTGGGCTATATCAGAATGGTACAATGAGGGTGTGGGCTATATTGGAGTGTAACAGTGAGGGGAGTGGGGTATGTCAGCGAATTACATTGAGGGTTCAGGGATATATCTTAGTGTTGGGGTGAGAGGTGTGGAGTACATCAGAAAATTACAATGAGGGGTGTGGGAATATCAGAGTGTTACAGTGAGGGTTGTGGGGTATATCAGAGTGTTACAGCGAGGGGTGTGGGGTATATCAGTGTTACAGTGAGGGGTGTGGGGTATATCAGATTGTTACAGTGAGGGGTGTGGGGTATTTCAGAGTGTTACAGTGAGCAGTGTGGGATATATATAAGTGCGACAGTGAGGGGTGTGGTGTATTTCAGAGTGTTACAGTGAGGGGTGTTGAATCTATCAGAGTGTTACAGTGAGGTGTGTGGGATATATCAGAGTGTTACAGTGAGGGGTGAGGGGTATATCAGAGTGTTACAGTGAGGGGGGTGCGGTATATCAGTGTTACAGTGAGGGGTGTGGGGTATATCAGAGTGTTACATGAGGGGTGTTGATATATCAGAGTGTTACAGTGAGTGTTGTGGGACATATCAGAGTGTTCCATTGAGGGTTGTCGGGTATATCAGTGTGTTACAGTGAGGGGTGTGGAATCTATCAGAGTGTTACAGTGAGGTGTGTGGAATCTATCAGAGTGTTACAGTGAGGTGTGTGGGATATATCAGAGTGTTACATTGAGGGGTGAGGGGTATATCAGAGTTTACAGTGAGGGGGGTGCGGTATATCAGTGTTACAGTGAGGGGTGTGGGGTATATCAGAGTGTTACATTGAGGGGTGTGGCGTATATCAGAGTGTTACAGCAAGATATGTGGGGTATATCAAAGTGTTACAGTGAGGGGTGTGGCGTATGTCAGTGTTACAGTGAGGGGTGTGGGCTATATCAGAGTGAATCAGTGAGGGTTGTGGGGTATTTCAGAGTGGTACAGTGAGGGGTGTGGGGTATATTGGACTGTAACAGTGAGGGGTGTGGGGTATGTCAGCGAATTACATTGAAGGTTCAGAGATATCTAAGTGTGTTACAGTGAGAGGTGCGGATTACATCAGAGTATTACAATGAGGGGTGTGGGAATATCAGAGTGTTACAGCGAGGGGTGTGGGGTATATCAAAGTGTTACAGTGAGGGGTGGGCTATATCAGAATGGTACAATGAGGGTGTGGGCTGTATTGGAGGGTAACAGTGAGGGGAGAGGGGTATGTCAGCGAATTGCATTGAGGGCTCAGGGATATATCTTAGTGTTAGAGTGAGAGGAGCGGAGTACATCAGAGTATTACAGTGAGGGCTGAGGGGTATATCAGAGTGTTACAGTGAGGGGTGAGTGGTATATCAGAGTGTTACAGTGAGCATTGTGGGGTATATCAGAGTGTTACAGTGAAGGTTGTGGGGTATATCAGTGTTACAGTGAGGGTTGTGGGGTATTTCAGAGTGTTACAGTGTGGGGTGTGGGCTACATCGGAGTGTAACAGTGAGGGGAGTGGGGTATGTCAAAGAATTACTTTGAAGGTTCAGAGATATCTAAGTGTGTTACAGTGAGGGGTGTGGAGTACATCAGAGTATTACAATGAGGGGTGTGGGAATATCAGAGTGTTACAGCGAGGGGTTTGGGGTATATCTGAGTGTTACAGTGAGGGGTATGGGGTATTTCAGTGTTAGAGTGAGGCGTATGGGGTATATCAGTGTTAAAGTGAGGGGTGTGTGGTATATCAGAGTGTCACAGTGAGGGGTGCAGGGTATATCAGAGTGTTACAGTGAGTGTTGTGGGACATATCAGAGTGTTCCATTGAGGGGTGTCGGGTATATCAGTGTGTTACAGTGAGGGCACTGGGCTATATTAGAGTTTTACAGTGAGGGGTGTGGGGTATATCATTGTTACAGTGAGGGTTGTGGGGTATATCAGAGTGTTACATTGAGGGGTGTGTGGTATATCAGTGTGTTACATTGAGGGGTCTGGGGTATATCAGAGTGTTGCAGTGAGGTGTGTGCGGTATATCAGAGTGTTACAGTGAGGGGTGGGGGTATATCAGAGTGTTACAGTGAGGGGGGTGGGATATTTCAGTGTTACAGCGAGATATGTGGGGTATATCAAAGTGTTTTAATGAGGGGTGTGTGCTATATCAGAGTGTTACAGTGAGGTGTGTGGGCTATATCAGAGTGGTACAGTGAGGGTGTGGGCTATATTGGAGTGTAACAGTGAGGGGAGTGGGGTATGTCATGAGGGGAGTGGGGTATGTCAGCGAATTTCAGGGATATATCTTAGTGTTAGAGTGAGAGGTGTGGAGTACATCATAAAATTAAAATGAGGGGTGTGGGAATATCAGAGTGTTACAGCGAGGGGTGTGGGGTATATCAGAGTGTTACAGTGAGGGGTGTGGGGTATTTCAGAGTGTTACAGTGAGGGGTGTGGGGTATAACAGTGTTACAGTAAGGGGTGTGGCTTATATCAGAGTGTCACAGTGAGGGTTGTGGGGTGTAGCAGAGTGTTACATTGAGGGTTGTGGGGTATATCAGAGTGTTAAAGTGAGGTGTGTGGGGTATATATGAGTGTTAAAGTGAGCGGTGCGGGCTATGTCGGAGTGTAACAGTGAGGGGAGTGGGGTATGACAGCGTATTACATTGAAGGTTCAGGGATATATCAGTGTGTTACAGTGAGGTGTGTGCAGTATATCAGAGTGTTACGGTGAGGGGTGTGGGGAATATCAGAGTGTTACAGCGAAGGGTGTGGGCTATATCAGTGTGTTACAGTGAGGGGTGTGGGGTATTTCAGAGTGTTACAGTGAGGGGTGTGGGATACATCATTGTTACAGTGAGGGGTGTGGGGTATATCAGAGTGTCACAGTGAGGGGTGTGGGATATATTAGTGTTACAGTGAAAGTGTAGGGTATATCAGAATGTTAAACTGAGGGGTGTGGGGTATATCAGTGTTACAGTGAGGGGTGTTGGATATATCAGAGTGTTACAATGAGTGTTGTGGGACATATCAGAGTGTTCCATTGAGGGGTGTCGGTATGTCAGTGTGTTACAGTGAGGGGACTGGGGCATATCAGAGTGTTACAGGGAGGTGTGTGCGGTATATCAGAGTGTTACAGTGAGATATGTGGGGTATATCAGAGTGTTACAGTGAGGGGTGTTGTCTATATTAGAGTGTTACACTGAGAGGTGTGGGCTATATTGGATTGTAACTGTGAGGGGAGTGGGGTATGTCAGAGAATTACATTGAGGGTTCAGGGTTATATCTTAGTGTAAGTGTGAGAGGTGTGGAGTACATCAGAATATTACAATGAGGGGTGTGGGAATATCAGAGTGTTACAGCGAGGGGTGTGGGGTATATCAGAGTGTTACAGTGAGGGGTGTGGGTTATTTCAGAGTGTTACAGTGAGGGGTATGGGGTATATCAGTGTTACAGTGAGGGGCGTGGGGTATATCAGAGTGTCCCAGTGAGGGGTGTGGTGTACATCAGTGTTAAAGTGAGGGGTGTAGGGGATATCACACTGTTACAGTGAGGGTTGTGGGATATATCAGAGTGTTACAGTGAGGGGTGTGGGGTATATCAGAGTGTTACATTGAGGGGTGTGGGTTATATCAGTGTTACAGTGAGGGGTGTGGGATATATCAGAGGGTTACAGAGAGGGATGTGGGGTATATTAGTGTTACAGTGAGGGGTGTGTGCGGTATATCACAGTGTTAGTGTGAGGGGACTGGGGTGTAAATGAATGTTACAGTGAGGGGTGTGGGTTATATCAGTGTTACAGTGAGGGGTCCGGGGTATATCAGAGTGTTACAGTGAAGGGTGTGGGGTATATCAGAGTGTTACAGTGAGGGGTGTGGGGTATATCAGTGTTACAGTGAGGGGTGTGGCGTATAGCAGAGTGTTACATTGAGGGGTGAGGGGTATATCAGAGTGTGAAATTGAGGGGCGTGAGGTATATCACAGTGTTGCAGTGAGGGGTGTGGGGTATATCAGAGTGTTACAGTGAGGGGTATGATGTATATCAGGGTGTTACAAAGAGTGGTGTGGGTTATATCAGAGTGTTACATGAGGGGTATGGGTATATCAGTGTTACAGTGAGGGGTGTGGGGTATATCAGAGTATCACAGTGAGGGGTGTGGGGTATATCAGAGTGTTACAGTGAGGGGTGTGGGGTATATCAGAGTGTTACAGTGAGGGATGTGGGACATATCAGAGTGTTACAGTGAGGGGTGTGGGATATATCAGAGTGTTACAGTGAGGGGTGTGGGGTATATCAGAGTGTTACAGTGAGGGGTGTGGGGTATATCAGAGTTTTACAGTGAGGGGTGTGGGTTATTTCAGAGTGTTACAGTGAGGGGTATGGGTATATCAGTGTTACAGTGAGGGGTGAGGGGTATTTCAGAGTGTCACAGTGAGGGGTGTGGTGTATATCAGTGTTACAGTGAGGGGTGTAGGGGAGATCACACTGTTACAGTGAGGGGTGTGGGATATATCAGAGTGATACAGTGAGGGGTGAGGGCTATATCAGAGTGTTACATTGAGGGTTGTGGGTTATATCAGTTTTACAGTGAGGTTTGTGGGGTATATCAGCGATACAGAGGGGTGTGTTGGGTATATCAGAGTGTTACAGTGAGGGGTGTGGGGTATATCAGAGTGTTACAGTGAGGGGTGTGGGGTATATCAGAGTGTTACAGTGAGGGGTGTGGGGTATATCAGAGTGTTTCAGTGAGAGATGTGGGGTATATCAGAGTGTTACAATGAGGGGTGTGGGGTATATCAGAGTGTTACAGTGTGGGCTGTGGGGTAAATCAGAGTGCTACATGAGGTGTGTGGGATATATCAGAGTGTTACATTGAGGGGTTTCGGGAATATCAGAGTGTTACAGTGAGGGTTGTGGGGTATATCAGAGTGTAACATTGAGGGGTGTGGGGTTTATCAGAGTGTTACATTGAGGGGTGTGGGGTATATTAGAGTGTTACAGTGAGGGGTGTGGGGTATATCAGAGTGTTACAGTGAGGGGTGCGGGGTATATCAGAGTGTTACAGTGAGGGGTGTGGGGTATATCAGAGTGTTACAATGAGGGGTGTGGGGTATATCAGAGTGTTACAGTGAGGGGTGTGGGGTATATCAGAGTGTTACATTGAGGGGTGTGGGGTATATCAGAGTGTTACAGCGAGGGGTGTGGGGTATATCAGAGTGTTACAGTGAGGGGTGTGGGTTATATCAGTGTTACAGCGACGGGTGTGGGGTATATCAGAGTGTTACAGTGAGGGGTGTGGGGTATATCAGTGTTACAGTGAGGGGTGTGGGGTACGTCGGGGTGTTAAAGTGAGGGGAGTGGGGTATGTCAGAGTGTTACATTGAAGGTTCAGGGATATATCAGTGTGTTACAGTGAGGGGTGTGGGGTATATCAGAGTGTTACAGTGAGGGGTGTGGGGTATATCAGAGTTTTACAGTGAGGGGTGTGGGATCTATCAGAGTTTTACATTGAGGGGTGTGGGGTATATCAGAGTGTTGCAGCGAGGTGTGTGCAGTATATCAGGGTGTTACAGCGAGATATGTGGTGTATATCAGAGTGTTGCAGTGAGGCGTGTGGGCTATATCAGAGTGTTATAGTGAGGGGTGTGGGCGATATTGGAGTGTAACAGTGAGGGGAGTGGGGTATGGCTGCGAATTACATTGATGGTTCAGGGATTTATGTTAGTGTAAGGGTGAGAGGTGTGGAGTACATCAGAGTATTACAATGAGGGGTGTGGGAATATCAGAGTGTTACAGCGAGGGGTGTGGGGTATAACAGAGCGTTACAGTGAGGGGTGTGGGGTATATCAGAGTGTTACAGTGAGGGGTGTGGGTTATATCAGTGTTACAGCGACGGGTGTGGGGTATATCAGAGTGTTACAATGAGGGGTGTGGGGAATATCAGAGTGTTACAGTGAGGGGTGTGGGGTATATCAGGGTATTACAATGAGTGGTGTGGGGTATATCAGAGTGTTACAGTGTGGGCTGTGGGGTATATCAGAGTGCTACATCAGGTGTGTGGGATATATCAGGTGTTACAATGAGTGGTGTGGGGTATATCAGAGTGTTACAGTGTGGGCTGTGGGGTAAATCAGAGTGCTACATGAGGTGTGTGGGATATATCAGAGTGTTACAGTGAGCGTTGTTGGACATATCACAGTGTTACATTGAGGGGTGTGGGGTATACCAGATTGTTACAGTGAGGGCTGTGGGGTATATCAGAGTGTAACATTGAGGGGTGTGGGGTTTATCAGAGTGTTACATTGAGGGGTGCGGGCTATATCAGAGTGTTACAGTGAGGGGTGCGGGGTATATCAGAGTGTTACAGTGAGGTGTGTGATGTATATCAGAGTGTTACAGTGAGGGGTGCGGGGTATATCAGAGTGTTACAGTGAGGGGTGTGGGGTATATCAGAGTATTACAATGAGCGGTGTGGGGTATATCAGAGTGTTACAGTGAGGGGTGTGGGTTATATCAGTGTTACAGCGACGGGTGTGGGGTATATCAGAGTGTTACAATGAGGGGTGTGGGGAATATCAGAGTGTTACAGTGAGGGGTGTGGGGTATATCAGAGTGTTACAGTAAGGGGTGTGGGGTATATCAGAGTGTTACAGTGAGGGGTGTGGGGTATATCAGAGTGTTACAGTGAGGGGTGTGGGGTATATCAGTGTGTTACAGTGAGGGGTGTGGGGTATATCAGAGTGTTACAGTGTGGGGTGTGGGGTATATCAGTGTGTTACAGTGAGGGGTGTGGGGTATATCAGAGTGTTACAGTGAGGGGTGAGGTGTATATCAGAGTGTAACATTGCGGGGTGTGGGGTTTATCAGAGTGTTACAGTGAGGGGTGTGGGGTTTATCAGAGTGATTCGGTGATTGTTTTGGGACATATCGGAGAGTTCCATTGAGGGGTGTGGGGTATATCAGAGTGTTACATTGAGGGGTGTGGGGTATATCAGAGTGTTACAGTGAGGGTTGTGGGGTATATCAGTGTTACAGTGAGGGGTGTGGGGTATTTCAGAGTGTTACAGTGAGGGGTGTGGTATATATCAGAGTATTAGAGTGAGGGGTATTGGATATATCAGTGTGTTACAGTAAAAGGTGTGTGGTATGTTAGAGTGTTACAGTGATGGGTGTGGCATATATCAGAGTGTTACAGTGTGGGATGTGGAATATATCTGTGTTACTGTGAGTGCTGTGGGGAAGATCAGAATGGTACAGTAAGGAGTGTGGTATATATCAGAGTGTTACAGTGAGGGGTGTGGGGTATATCAGTGTGTTACATTGAGGTGTGTGGTATATATCAGAGTGTTACAGTGAGGGGTGTGGGGTATATCAGTGTGTTACAGTGAGGGGTGTGGGGAATATCAGAGTGTTACAGTGAGGGGTGTGGGGTATATCAGTGTGTTACAGTGAGGGGTGTGGGGTATATCAGAGTGTTACAGTGAGGGGTGTGGGATATATCAGAGTGTTACAGTGAGGGGTGTGGGATATATCAGAGTGTTACAGTGAGGGGTGTGGGTTATATCAGAGTGTTACAGTGAGGGGTGTGGGGTATATCAGAGTGTTACAGTGAGGGGTGTGGGGTATATCAGAGTGTTACAGTGAGGGGTGTGGGGTATATCAGAGTGTTACAGTGAGGGGTGTGGGGTATATCAGAGTGTTACAGTGAGGGGTGTGGGGTATATCAGAGTGTTACAGTGAGGGGTGTGGGGTATATCAGAGTGTTACAGTGAGGGGTGTGGGGTATATCAGAGTGTTACAGTGAGGGGTGAGGGGTATATCAGTGTTACAGTGAGGGGTGTGGGTATATCAGAGTGTTACAGTGAGGGGTGTGGGATATATCAGAGTGTTACAGTGAGGGGTGTGTGGTATATCAGAGTGTTACAGTAAGGAGTGTGGTATATATCAGAGTGTTACAGTGAGGGGTGTGGGGTATATCAGAGTGTTCCAGTGAGGGGTGTGGAGTATATCAGTGTGTTACAGTGAGGGGTGTGGGGTATATCAGAGTGTTACAGTGAGGGGTGTGGGGTATATCAGAATGTTACAGTGAGGGGTGTGGTATATATCAGAGTGTTACAGTGAGGGGTGTGGGGTATATCAGAGTGTTACAGTGAGGGGTGTGGGGTATATCAGAATGTTACAGTGAGGGGTGTGGTATATATCAGAGTGTTACAGTGAGGGGTGTGGGGTATATCAGAGTGTTACAGTGAGGAGTGTGGGGTATATCAGAGTTTTGCAGTGAAGGGTGTGGCATATATAAGAATGTTATAGCGAGGGGAGTTGGGTATATCAGTGTGTTACAATGAGGGGTGTGTGGTTTCTCAGAGTGTCACAGTGATGGCTGTGGGATATATCAGAGGGTTATAGTGAGTATGAGGGATGTATCAGTGTTACAGTGAGGGGCGTGAGATATATCTGAGTGTTACACTGAAGGGTGAAAGATATATCAGTCTGTTACAGTGAAGGTTGTGAGGTATATCAGTCTGTTGCAGTGAGGTGTGTTGGGTCTATCAGTCTGTTACAGTGAGAGGTGTGGGATATATCAGAGTGTTATAGTGAAGGGTGTGGGATATATATGCATGTTACAGTGAGTGGTGTGGAGTATATCAGAGTTTTACATTGAGGGTTGTGGGGTATATCAGTGTTACAGTGAGGGGTATGGGGTATATCAGAGTGTTACAGTGAATGGTGTGGGCTATATATGCATGTTACAGTGAGGGGTGTGTGGTATATCAGAGTGTTACAGTGAATGGTGTGGGATATATATTCATCTTACAGTGAGGGGTGTGGGGATATCAGAGAGTTATACAGATGGGTGTGGGGTATATCTGAGTGTTACAGTGAGGGGTGTGGGATATATCAGAGTGTTACAGTGAGGGGTGTGGGATATATCAGAGTGTTACAGTGAGGTGTGTGCGGTGTATCAGAGTGTTACAGTGAGGGGTGTGGGGTATATCAGAGTGTTACAGTGAGGGGTGTGGGGTACATCAGAGTGTTACATTGAGGGATTTGAGGTATATCAGAGCTTTACATTGAGGGATGTAGGGTATATCAGAGTGTTACTGTGAAGGGAGTGGGGTATATCAGAGTGTTACAGTGATGTGTGTGGGGTACATCAGTGTTACAGTGAGGGGCGTGGGATATATCAAAGTGTTAGGTTGTTAGCTGTTGTGTATATCTGAATGTTACAGTGAGGAGTGTGGGGTATATCAGAGTGTTACAGTGAGGGGTGTGGGATATATCAGAGTGTTACGATGAGGGGTGTGGTGTTTATCAGACTGTTACATTTAGGGATGTGGGGTATATCAGTGTGTAACAGTGAGGGATGTGGCGTAAATCAGTGTGTAACAGTGAGGGGTGTGGGGTATATCAGTGTGTAACATTGAGGGGTGTGGGATATATCAGAGTGTTACATGAGGGGTATGGGTATATCAGTGTTACAGTGAGGGGTGTGGGGTATATCAGAGTATCACAGTGAGGGGTGTGGGGTATATCAGAGTGTTACAGTGAGGGGTGTGGGGTATATCAGAGTGTTACAGTGAGGGATGTGGGACATATCAGAGTGTTACAGTGAGGGGTGTGGGATATATCAGAGTGTTACAGCGAGGGGTGTGGGGTATAACAGAGCGTTACAGTGAGGGGTGTGGGGTATATCAGAGTGTTACAGTGAGGGGTGTGGGTTATATCAGTGTTACAGCGACGGGTGTGGGGTATATCAGAGTGTTACAATGAGGGGTGTGGGGAATATCAGAGTGTTACAGTGAGGGGTGTGGGGTATATCAGGGTATTACAATGAGTGGTGTGGGGTATATCAGAGTGTTACAGTGTGGGCTGTGGGGTATATCAGAGAGCTACATCAGGTGTGTGGGATATATCAGGTGTTACAATGAGTGGTGTGGGGTATATCAGAGTGTTACAGTGTGGGCTGTGGGGTAAATCAGAGTGCTACATGAGGTGTGTGGGATATATCAGAGTGTTACAGTGAGCGTTGTTGGACATATCACAGTGTTACATTGAGGGGTGTGGGGTATACCAGATTGTTACAGTGAGGGCTGTGGGGTATATCAGAGTGTAACATTGAGGGGTGTGGGGTTTATCAGAGTGTTACATTGAGGGGTGCGGGCTATATCAGAGTGTTACAGTGAGGGGTGCGGGGTATATCAGAGTGTTACAGTGAGGTGTGTGATGTATATCAGAGTGTTACAGTGAGGGGTGCGGGGTATATCAGAGTGTTACAGTGAGGGGTGTGGGGTATATCAGAGTATTACAATGAGCGGTGTGGGGTATATCAGAGTGTTACAGTGAGGGGTGTGGGTTATATCAGTGTTACAGCGACGGGTGTGGGGTATATCAGAGTGTTACAATGAGGGGTGTGGGGAATATCAGAGTGTTACAGTGAGGGGTGTGGGGTATATCAGAGTGTTACAGTAAGGGGTGTGGGGTATATCAGAGTGTTACAGTGAGGGGTGTGGGGTATATCAGAGTGTTACAGTGAGGGGTGTGGGGTATATCAGTGTGTTACAGTGAGGGGTGTGGGGTATATCAGAGTGTTACAGTGTGGGGTGTGGGGTATATCAGTGTGTTACAGTGAGGGGTGTGGGGTATATCAGAGTGTTACAGTGAGGGGTGAGGTGTATATCAGAGTGTAACATTGCGGGGTGTGGGGTTTATCAGAGTGTTACAGTGAGGGGTGTGGGGTTTATCAGAGTGATTCGGTGATTGTTTTGGGACATATCGGAGAGTTCCATTGAGGGGTGTGGGGTATATCAGAGTGTTACATTGAGGGGTGTGGGGTATATCAGAGTGTTACAGTGAGGGTTGTGGGGTATATCAGTGTTACAGTGAGGGGTGTGGGGTATTTCAGAGTGTTACAGTGAGGGGTGTGGTATATATCAGAGTATTAGAGTGAGGGGTATTGGATATATCAGTGTGTTACAGTAAAAGGTGTGTGGTATGTTAGAGTGTTACAGTGATGGGTGTGGCATATATCAGAGTGTTACAGTGTGGGATGTGGAATATATCTGTGTTACTGTGAGTGCTGTGGGGAAGATCAGAATGGTACAGTAAGGAGTGTGGTATATATCAGAGTGTTACAGTGAGGGGTGTGGGGTATATCAGTGTGTTACATTGAGGTGTGTGGTATATATCAGAGTGTTACAGTGAGGGGTGTGGGGTATATCAGTGTGTTACAGTGAGGGGTGTGGGGAATATCAGAGTGTTACAGTGAGGGGTGTGGGGTATATCAGTGTGTTACAGTGAGGGGTGTGGGGTATATCAGAGTGTTACAGTGAGGGGTGTGGGATATATCAGAGTGTTACAGTGAGGGGTGTGGGATATATCAGAGTGTTACAGTGAGGGGTGTGGGTTATATCAGAGTGTTACAGTGAGGGGTGTGGGGTATATCAGAGTGTTACAGTGAGGGGTGTGGGGTATATCAGAGTGTTACAGTGAGGGGTGTGGGGTATATCAGAGTGTTACAGTGAGGGGTGTGGGGTATATCAGAGTGTTACAGTGAGGGGTGTGGGGTATATCAGAGTGTTACAGTGAGGGGTGTGGGGTATATCAGAGTGTTACAGTGAGGGGTGTGGGGTATATCAGAGTGTTACAGTGAGGGGTGAGGGGTATATCAGTGTTACAGTGAGGGGTTTGGGTATATCAGAGTGTTACAGTGAGGGGTGTGGGATATATCAGAGTGTTACAGTGAGGGGTGTGTGGTATATCAGAGTGTTACAGTAAGGAGTGTGGTATATATCAGAGTGTTACAGTGAGGGGTGTGGGGTATATCAGAGTGTTCCAGTGAGGGGTGTGGAGTATATCAGTGTGTTACAGTGAGGGGTGTGGGGTATATCAGAGTGTTACAGTGAGGGGTGTGGGGTATATCAGAATGTTACAGTGAGGGGTGTGGTATATATCAGAGTGTTACAGTGAGGGGTGTGGGGTATATCAGAGTGTTACAGTGAGGGGTGTGGGGTATATCAGAATGTTACAGTGAGGGGTGTGGTATATATCAGAGTGTTACAGTGAGGGGTGTGGGGTATATCAGAGTGTTACAGTGAGGAGTGTGGGGTATATCAGAGTTTTGCAGTGAAGGGTGTGGCATATATAAGAATGTTATAGCGAGGGGAGTTGGGTATATCAGTGTGTTACAATGAGGGGTGTGTGGTTTCTCAGAGTGTCACAGTGATGGCTGTGGGATATATCAGAGGGTTATAGTGAGTATGAGGGATGTATCAGTGTTACAGTGAGGGGCGTGAGATATATCTGAGTGTTACAGTGAAGGGTGAAAGATATATCAGTCTGTTACAGTGAAGGTTGTGAGGTATATCAGTCTGTTGCAGTGAGGTGTGTTGGGTCTATCAGTCTGTTACAGTGAGAGGTGTGGGATATATCAGAGTGTTATAGTGAAGGGTGTGGGATATATATGCATGTTACAGTGAGTGGTGTGGAGTATATCAGAGTTTTACATTGAGGGTTGTGGGGTATATCAGTGTTACAGTGAGGGGTATGGGGTATATCAGAGTGTTACAGTGAATGGTGTGGGCTATATATGCATGTTACAGTGAGGGGTGTGTGGTATATCAGAGTGTTACAGTGAATGGTGTGGGATATATATTCATCTTACAGTGAGGGGTGTGGGGATATCAGAGAGTTATACAGATGGGTGTGGGGTATATCTGAGTGTTACAGTGAGGGGTGTGGGATATATCAGAGTGTTACAGTGAGGGGTGTGGGATATATCAGAGTGTTACAGTGAGGTGTGTGCGGTGTATCAGAGTGTTACAGTGAGGGGTGTGGGGTATATCAGAGTGTTACAGTGAGGGGTGTGGGGTACATCAGAGTGTTACATTGAGGGATTTGAGGTATATCAGAGCTTTACATTGAGGGATGTAGGGTATATCAGAGTGTTACTGTGAAGGGAGTGGGGTATATCAGAGTGTTACAGTGATGTGTGTGGGGTACATCAGTGTTACAGTGAGGGGCGTGGGATATATCAAAGTGTTAGGTTGTTAGCTGTTGTGTATATCTGAATGTTACAGTGAGGAGTGTGGGGTATATCAGAGTGTTACAGTGAGGGGTGTGGGATATATCAGAGTGTTACGATGAGGGGTGTGGTGTTTATCAGACTGTTACATTTAGGGATGTGGGGTATATCAGTGTGTAACAGTGAGGGATGTGGCGTAAATCAGTGTGTAACAGTGAGGGGTGTGGGGTATATCAGTGTGTAACATTGAGGGGTGTGGGATATATCAGAGTGTTACATGAGGGGTATGGGTATATCAGTGTTACAGTGAGGGGTGTGGGGTATATCAGAGTATCACAGTGAGGGGTGTGGGGTATATCAGAGTGTTACAGTGAGGGGTGTGGGGTATATCAGAGTGTTACAGTGAGGGATGTGGGACATATCAGAGTGTTACAGTGAGGGGTGTGGGATATATCAGAGTGTTACAGCGAGGGGTGTGGGGTATAACAGAGCGTTACAGTGAGGGGTGTGGGGTATATCAGAGTGTTACAGTGAGGGGTGTGGGTTATATCAGTGTTACAGCGACGGGTGTGGGGTATATCAGAGTGTTACAATGAGGGGTGTGGGGAATATCAGAGTGTTACAGTGAGGGGTGTGGGGTATATCAGGGTATTACAATGAGTGGTGTGGGGTATATCAGAGTGTTACAGTGTGGGCTGTGGGGTATATCAGAGAGCTACATCAGGTGTGTGGGATATATCAGGTGTTACAATGAGTGGTGTGGGGTATATCAGAGTGTTACAGTGTGGGCTGTGGGGTAAATCAGAGTGCTACATGAGGTGTGTGGGATATATCAGAGTGTTACAGTGAGCGTTGTTGGACATATCACAGTGTTACATTGAGGGGTTTCGGGTATACCAGATTGTTACAGTGAGGGCTGTGGGGTATATCAGAGTGTAACATTGAGGGGTGTGGGGTTTATCAGAGTGTTACATTGAGGGGTGCGGGCTATATCAGAGTGTTACAGTGAGGGGTGCGGGGTATATCAGAGTGTTACAGTGAGGTGTGTGATGTATATCAGAGTGTTACAGTGAGGGGTGCGGGGTATATCAGAGTGTTACAGTGAGGGGTGTGGGGTATATCAGAGTATTACAATGAGCGGTGTGGGGTATATCAGAGTGTTACAGTGAGGGGTGTGGGTTATATCAGTGTTACAGCGACGGGTGTGGGGTATATCAGAGTGTTACAATGAGGGGTGTGGGGAATATCAGAGTGTTACAGTGAGGGGTGTGGGGTATATCAGAGTGTTACAGTAAGGGGTGTGGGGTATATCAGAGTGTTACAGTGAGGGGTGTGGGGTATATCAGAGTGTTACAGTGAGGGGTGTGGGGTATATCAGTGTGTTACAGTGAGGGGTGTGGGGTATATCAGAGTGTTACAGTGTGGGGTGTGGGGTATATCAGTGTGTTACAGTGAGGGGTGTGGGGTATATCAGAGTGTTACAGTGAGGGGTGAGGTGTATATCAGAGTGTAACATTGCGGGGTGTGGGGTTTATCAGAGTGTTACAGTGAGGGGTGTGGGGTTTATCAGAGTGATTCGGTGATTGTTTTGGGACATATCGGAGAGTTCCATTGAGGGGTGTGGGGTATATCAGAGTGTTACATTGAGGGGTGTGGGGTATATCAGAGTGTTACAGTGAGGGTTGTGGGGTATATCAGTGTTACAGTGAGGGGTGTGGGGTATTTCAGAGTGTTACAGTGAGGGGTGTGGTATATATCAGAGTATTAGAGTGAGGGGTATTGGATATATCAGTGTGTTACAGTAAAAGGTGTGTGGTATGTTAGAGTGTTACAGTGATGGGTGTGGCATATATCAGAGTGTTACAGTGTGGGATGTGGAATATATCTGTGTTACTGTGAGTGCTGTGGGGAAGATCAGAATGGTACAGTAAGGAGTGTGGTATATATCAGAGTGTTACAGTGAGGGGTGTGGGGTATATCAGTGTGTTACATTGAGGTGTGTGGTATATATCAGAGTGTTACAGTGAGGGGTGTGGGGTATATCAGTGTGTTACAGTGAGGGGTGTGGGGAATATCAGAGTGTTACAGTGAGGGGTGTGGGGTATATCAGTGTGTTACAGTGAGGGGTGTGGGGTATATCAGAGTGTTACAGTGAGGGGTGTGGGATATATCAGAGTGTTACAGTGAGGGGTGTGGGATATATCAGAGTGTTACAGTGAGGGGTGTGGGTTATATCAGAGTGTTACAGTGAGGGGTGTGGGGTATATCAGAGTGTTACAGTGAGGGGTGTGGGGTATATCAGAGTGTTACAGTGAGGGGTGTGGGGTATATCAGAGTGTTACAGTGAGGGGTGTGGGGTATATCAGAGTGTTACAGTGAGGGGTGTGGGGTATATCAGAGTGTTACAGTGAGGGGTGTGGGGTATATCAGAGTGTTACAGTGAGGGGTGTGGGGTATATCAGAGTGTTACAGTGAGGGGTGAGGGGTATATCAGTGTTACTGTGAGGGGTGTGGGTATATCAGAGTGTTACAGTGAGGGGTGTGGGATATATCAGAGTGTTACAGTGAGGGGTGTGTGGTATATCAGAGTGTTACAGTAAGGAGTGTGGTATATATCAGAGTGTTACAGTGAGGGGTGTGGGGTATATCAGAGTGTTCCAGTGAGGGGTGTGGAGTATATCAGTGTGTTACAGTGAGGGGTGTGGGGTATATCAGAGTGTTACAGTGAGGGGTGTGGGGTATATCAGAATGTTACAGTGAGGGGTGTGGTATATATCAGAGTGTTACAGTGAGGGGTGTGGGGTATATCAGAGTGTTACAGTGAGGGGTGTGGGATATATCAGAATGTTACAGTGAGGGGTGTGGTATATATCAGAGTGTTACAGTGAGGGGTGTGGGGTATATCAGAGTGTTACAGTGAGGAGTGTGGGGTATATCAGAGTTTTGCAGTGAAGGGTGTGGCATATATAAGAATGTTATAGCGAGGGGAGTTGGGTATATCAGTGTGTTACAATGAGGGGTGTGTGGTTTCTCAGAGTGTCACAGTGATGGCTGTGGGATATATCAGAGGGTTATAGTGAGTATGAGGGATGTATCAGTGTTACAGTGAGGGGCGTGAGATATATCTGAGTGTTACAGTGAAGGGTGAAAGATATATCAGTCTGTTACAGTGAAGGTTGTGAGGTATATCAGTCTGTTGCAGTGAGGTGTGTTGGGTCTATCAGTCTGTTACAGTGAGAGGTGTGGGATATATCAGAGTGTTATAGTGAAGGGTGTGGGATATATATGCAGGTTACAGTGAGTGGTGTGGAGTATATCAGAGTTTTACATTGAGGGTTGTGGGGTATATCAGTGTTACAGTGAGGGGTATGGGGTATATCAGAGTGTTACAGTGAATGGTGTGGGCTATATATGCATGTTACAGTGAGGGGTGTGTGGTATATCAGAGTGTTACAGTGAATGGTGTGGGATATATATTCATCTTACAGTGAGGGGTGTGGGGATATCAGAGAGTTATACAGATGGGTGTGGGGTATATCTGAGTGTTACAGTGAGGGGTGTGGGATATATCAGAGTGTTACAGTGAGGGGTGTGGGATATATCAGAGTGTTACAGTGAGGTGTGTGCGGTGTATCAGAGTGTTACAGTGAGGGGTGTGGGGTATATCAGAGTGTTACAGTGAGGGGTGTGGGGTACATCAGAGTGTTACATTGAGGGATTTGAGGTATATCAGAGCTTTACATTGAGGGATGTAGGGTATATCAGAGTGTTACTGTGAAGGGAGTGGGGTATATCAGAGTGTTACAGTGATGTGTGTGGGGTACATCAGTGTTACAGTGAGGGGCGTGGGATATATCAAAGTGTTAGGTTGTTAGCTGTTGTGTATATCTGAATGTTACAGTGAGGAGTGTGGGGTATATCAGAGTGTTACAGTGAGGGGTGTGGGATATATCAGAGTGTTACGATGAGGGGTGTGGTGTTTATCAGACTGTTACATTTAGGGATGTGGGGTATATCAGTGTGTAACAGTGAGGGATGTGGCGTAAATCAGTGTGTAACAGTGAGGGGTGTGGGGTATATCAGTGTGTAACATTGAGGGGTGTGGGATATATCAGAGTGTTACATGAGGGGTATGGGTATATCAGTGTTACAGTGAGGGGTGTGGGGTATATCAGAGTATCACAGTGAGGGGTGTGGGGTATATCAGAGTGTTACAGTGAGGGGTGTGGGGTATATCAGAGTGTTACAGTGAGGGATGTGGGACATATCAGAGTGTTACAGTGAGGGGTGTGGGATATATCAGAGTGTTACAGTGAGGGGTGTGGGGTATATCAGAGTTTTACAGTGAGGGGTGTGGGTTGTTTCAGAGTGTTACAGTGAGGGGTATGGGTATATCAGTGTTACAGTGAGGGGTGAGGGGTATTTCAGAGTGTCACAGTGAGGGGTGTGGTGTATCTCAGTGTTACAGTGAGGGGTGTAGGGTATATCACACTGTTACAGTGAGGGGTGTGGGATATATCAGAGTGATACAGTGAGGGGTGAGGGCTATATCAGAGTCTTACATTGAGGGTTGTGGGTTATATCAGTTTTACAGTGAGGTTTGTGGGGTATATCAGCGATACAGAGGGGTGTGTTGGGTATATCAGAGTGTTACAGTGAGGAATGTGGGGTATATCAGAGTGTTACAGTGAGGGGTGTGGGGTATATCAGAGTGTTACAGTGAGGGGTGTGGGGTATATCAGAGTGTTTCAGTGAGAGATGTGGGGTATATCAGAGTGTTACAGTGAGGGGTGTGGTGTATATCAGAGTGTTACAATGAGGGGTGTGGGGTATATCAGAGTGTTACAGTGTGGGCTGTGGGGTAAATCAGAGTGCTACATGAGGTGTGTGGGATATATCAGAGTGTTACATTGAGGGGTTTCGGGAATATCAGAGTGTTACAGTGAGGGTTGTGGGGTATATCAGAGTTTAACATTGAGGGGTGTGGGGTTTATCAGAGTGTTACAGTGAGGGTTGTGGGGTATATCAGAGTTTAACATTGAGGGGTGTGGGGTTTATCAGAGTGTTACATTGAGGGGTGTGGGGTATATTAGAGTGTTACAGTGAGGGGTGCGGGGTATATCAGAGTGTTACAGTGAGGGGTGCGGGGTATATCAGAGTGTTACAGTGAGGGGTGTGGGGTATATCAGAGTGTTACAGGGAGGGGTGCGGGGTATATCAGAGTGTTACAGTGAGGGGTGTGGGGTATATCAGAGTATTACAATGAGGGGTGTGGGGTATATCAGAGTGTTACAGTGAGGGGTGTGGGGTATATCAGAGTGTTACATTGAGGGGTGTGGGGTATATCAGAGTGTTACAGCGAGGGGTGTGGGGTATATCAGAGTGTTACAGTGAGGGGTGTGGGTTATATCAGTGTTACAGCGACGGGTGTGGGGTATATCAGAGTGTTACAGTGAGGGGTGTGGGGTATATCAGTGTTACAGTGAGGGGTGTGGGGTACGTCGGAGTGTTAAAGTGAGGGGAGTGGGGTATGTCAGAGTGTTACATTGAAGGTTCAGGGATATATCAGTGTGTTACAGTGAGGGGTGTGGGGTATATCAGAGTGTTACAGTGAGGGGTGTGGGGTATATCAGAGTTTTACAGTGAGGGGTGTGGGATCTATCAGAGTTTTACATTGAGGGGTGTGGGGTATATCAGAGTGTTGCAGCGAGGTGTGTGCAGTATATCAGGGTGTTACAGCGAGATATGTGGTGTATATCAGAGTGTTGCAGTGAGGCGTGTGGGCTATATCAGAGTGTTATAGTGAGGGGTGTGGGCGATATTGGAGTGTAACAGTGAGGGGAGTGGGGTATGGCTGCGAATTACATTGATGGTTCAGGGATTTATGTTAGTGTAAGGGTGAGAGGTGTGGAGTACATCAGAGTATTACAATGAGGGGTGTGGGAATATCAGAGTGTTACAGCGAGGGGTGTGGGGTATAACAGAGCGTTACAGTGAGGGGTGTGGTGTATATCAGAGTGTTACAGTGAGGGGTGTGGGTTATATCAGTGTTACAGCGACGGGTGTGGGGTATATCAGAGTGTTACAATGAGGGGTGTGGGGAATATCAGAGTGTTACAGTGTGGGCTGTGGGGTATATCAGAGTGCTACATCAGGTGTGTGGGATATATCAGGTGTTACAATGAGTGGTGTGGGGTATATCAGAGTGTTACAGTGTGGGCTGTGGGGTAAATCAGAGTGCTACATGAGGTGTGTGGGATATATCAGAGTGTTACAGTGAGCGTTGTTGGACATATCACAGTGTTACATTGAGGGGTTTCGGGTATACCAGATTGTTACAGTGAGGGCTGTGGGGTATATCAGAGTGTAACATTGAGGGGTGTGGGGTTTATCAGAGTGTTACATTGAGGGGTGCGGGCTATATCAGAGTGTTACAGTGAGGGGTGCGGGGTATATCAGAGTGTTACAGTGAGGTGTGTGATGTATATCAGAGTGTTACAGTGAGGGGTGCGGGGTATATCAGAGTGTTACAGTGAGGGGTGTGGGGTATATCAGAGTATTACAATGAGCGGTGTGGGGTATATCAGAGTGTTACAGTGAGGGGTGTGGGTTATATCAGTGTTACAGCGACGGGTGTGGGGTATATCAGAGTGTTACAATGAGGGGTGTGGGGAATATCAGAGTGTTACAGTGAGGGGTGTGGGGTATATCAGAGTGTTACAGTAAGGGGTGTGGGGTATATCAGAGTGTTACAGTGAGGGGTGTGGGGTATATCAGAGTGTTACAGTGAGGGGTGTGGGGTATATCAGAGTGTTACAGTGTGGGGTGTGGGGTATATCAGTGTGTTACAGTGAGGGGTGTGGGGTATATCAGAGTGTTACAGTGTGGGGTGTGGGGTATATCAGTGTGTTACAGTGAGGGGTGTGGGGTATATCAGAGTGTTACAGTGAGGGGTGAGGTGTATATCTGAGTGTAACATTGCGGGGTGTGGGGTATATCAGAGTGTTACATTGAGGGGTGTGGGGTTTATCAGAGTGATTCGGTGATTGTTTTGGGACATATCGGAGAGTTCCATTGAGGGGTGTGGGGTATATCAGAGTGTTACATTGAGGGGTGTGGGGTATATCAGAGTGTTACAGTGAGGGTTGTGGGGTATATCAGTGTTACAGTGAGGGGTGTGGGGTATTTCAGAGTGTTACAGTGAGGGGTGTGGTATATATCAGAGTATTAGAGTGAGGGGTATTGGATATATCAGTGTGTTACAGTAAAAGGTGTGTGGTATGTTAGAGTGTTACAGTGATGGGTGTGGCATATATCAGAGTGTTACAGTGTGGGATGTGGAATATATCTGTGTTACTGTGAGTGCTGTGGGGAAGATCAGAATGGTACAGTAAGGAGTGTGGTATATATCAGAGTGTTACAGTGAGGGGTGTGGGGTATATCAGTGTGTTACATTGAGGTGTGTGGTATATATCAGAGTGTTACAGTGAGGGGTGTGGGGTATATCAGTGTGTTACAGTGAGGGGTGTGGGGAATATCAGAGTGTTACAGTGAGGGGTGTGGGGTATATCAGTGTGTTACAGTGAGGGGTGTGGGGTATATCAGAGTGTTACAGTGAGGGGTGTGGGATATATCAGAGTGTTACAGTGAGGGGTGTGGGATATATCAGAGTGTTACAGTGAGGGGTGTGGGGTATATCAGAGTGTTACAGTGAGGGGTGTGGGTTATATCAGAGTGTTACAGTGAGGGGTGTGGGGTATATCAGAGTGTTACAGTGAGGGGTGTGGGGTATATCAGAGTGTTACAGTGAGGGGTGTGGGGTATATCAGAGTGTTACAGTGAGGGGTGTGGGGTATATCAGAGTGTTACAGTGAGGGGTGTGGGGTATATCAGAGTGTTACAGTGAGGGGTGTGGGGTATATCAGAGTGTTACAGTGAGGGGTGAGGGGTATATCAGTGTTACAGTGAGGGGTGTGGGTATATCAGAGTGTTACAGTGAGGGGTGTGGGATATATCAGAGTGTTACAGTGAGGGGTGTGTGGTATATCAGAGTGTTACAGTAAGGAGTGTGGTATATATCAGAGTGTTACAGTGAGGGGTGTGGGGTATATCAGAGTGTTCCAGTGAGGGGTGTGGAGTATATCAGTGTGTTACAGTGAGGGGTGTGGGGTATATCAGAGTGTTACAGTGAGGGGTGTGGGGTATATCAGAATGTTACAGTGAGGGGTGTGGTATATATCAGAGTGTTACAGTGAGGGGTGTGGGGTATATCAGAGTGTTACAGTGAGGGGTGTGGGGTATATCAGAATGTTACAGTGAGGGGTGTGGTATATATCAGAGTGTTACAGTGAGGGGTGTGGGGTATATCAGAGTGTTACAGTGAGGAGTGTGGGGTATATCAGAGTTTTGCAGTGAAGGGTGTGGCATATATAAGAATGTTATAGCGAGGGGAGTTGGGTATATCAGTGTGTTACAATGAGGGGTGTGTGGTTTCTCAGAGTGTCACAGTGATGGCTGTGGGATATATCAGAGGGTTATAGTGAGTATGAGGGATGTATCAGTGTTACAGTGAGGGGCGTGAGATATATCTGAGTGTTACAGTGAAGGGTGAAAGATATATCAGTCTGTTACAGTGAAGGTTGTGAGGTATATCAGTCTGTTGCAGTGAGGTGTGTTGGGTCTATCAGTCTGTTACAGTGAGAGGTGTGGGATATATCAGAGTGTTATAGTGAAGGGTGTGGGATATATATGCATGTTACAGTGAGTGGTGTGGAGTATATCAGAGTTTTACATTGAGGGTTGTGGGGTATATCAGTGTTACAGTGAGGGGTATGGGGTATATCAGAGTGTTACAGTGAATGGTGTGGGCTATATATGCATGTTACAGTGAGGGGTGTGTGGTATATCAGAGTGTTACAGTGAATGGTGTGGGATATATATTCATCTTACAGTGAGGGGTGTGGGGATATCAGAGAGTTATACAGATGGGTGTGGGGTATATCTGAGTGTTACAGTGAGGGGTGTGGGATATATCAGAGTGTTACAGTGAGGGGTGTGGGATATATCAGAGTGTTACAGTGAGGTGTGTGCGGTGTATCAGAGTGTTACAGTGAGGGGTGTGGGGTATATCAGAGTGTTACAGTGAGGGGTGTGGGGTACATCAGAGTGTTACATTGAGGGATTTGAGGTATATCAGAGCTTTACATTGAGGGATGTAGGGTATATCAGAGTGTTACTGTGAAGGGTGTGGGGTATATCAGAGTGTTACAGTGATGTGTGTGGGGTACATCAGTGTTACAGTGAGGGGCGTGGGATATATCAAAGTGTTAGGTTGTTAGCTGTTGTGTATATCTGAATGTTACAGTGAGGAGTGTGGGGTATATCAGAGTGTTACAGTGAGGGGTGTGGGATATATCAGAGTGTTACGATGAGGGGTGTGGTGTTTATGAGACTGTTACATTTAGGGATGTGGGGTATATCAGTGTGTAACAGTGAGGGATGTGGCGTAAATCAGTGTGTAACAGTGAGGGGTGTGGGGTATATCAGTGTGTAACATTGAGGGGTGTGGGATATATCAGAGTGTTACACTGAGGTTTGTGGAATATATATATGCGTGTTAGATTGAGTGGTGTGGAGTATATCAGAGTTTTACAGTGAGGGGTGTGGGGTATATTAGTGAGTTACAGTGATGGGTGTAGTGTATATCAGAGTGTTAAAGTGAGGGGTGTGGGATATATCTGAGTGTTACAGTGAGGAGTGTGAGGTATATCAGAGTGTTACAGTGAGGGTGTGGGGTATATCAGTGTTACAGGCAGGGTTGTGGGGTATATCAGAGTGTTACAGTGAGGGGTGTGGGGTATATCAGTTTGACAGTGAGGGTTGTGGTGTATATCAGACTGTTACATTTAGGGGTGTGGGGTATATCAGAGTGTTACATTGAGAGGTGTGGGATATATCAGAGTGTTACAGTGAGGGTGTGGGGTATATCAGTGTTACAGGCAGGGTTGTGGGGTATATCAGAGTGTTACAGTGAGGGGTGTGGCGTATATCAGAGTGTTACAGTGAGGGGTGTGGGGTATATCAGAGTGTTACAGTGAGGGGTTTGGGGTATATCAGTGATACAGTGAGCAGTGTGGGGTATATCAGAGTGTCACACAAATGGGTGTGGGGTATATCTGAATGTTACAGTGAGGGTTTAGGATATATCAGTGTTTCAGTGAGAAGTATGGGATATATCAGAGTGTCACAGTGAGGGGTGTGGGGTATATCAGAGCATTACACAAATGGCTGTGGGATATATCAAAGTGTTACAGTGAGGGATGTGGGGTATATCAATGTGTTACAGTGAGGGGTGTGGGGTATATCGGAGTGTTACATTGAGGTGTGTGGGGTATATCTGAGTGCTACAGTGAGGGGTGTTGGGGATATCAGTGTGTTACAGTGAACGATGTGTGGTATATCAGAGTGTCACAGTGGGGAGTGTGGGATATATCAGAGTTTTACAGTGAGGGGTATGAGATATATCTGTGTTAAAGTGAGGAGTGTGGGATATATCTGAGTGTCACAGTAAAGAGTGTGGGATATGTCAGAGTTTTGCAGTGAGGTGTATCAGAGTGTTACACCGAGGGCTGTGGGTGATATTACTGTAACACACTGATATACCCCACACCCCTCACTGTAACACATTGATATACCCCACATCCCTCACTGTAACACTTTGATATATCCCACACCCCTCACTGTAACACATTGATATACCCCACACCCCTCACTGTAACACTCTGATATACTTGACAGCCCCCACTGTAACACTCTGATATACCCCACACTACTCATTGTAACAATCTGATATATCCCACACCCCTCACTGTAACACTCTGGTATATACCCACCCCTTACTGTGACACTGAAACACCCCACACCCCTCACGGTAACACTGATATACCTCACACCCCTCACTGTTACAGAGAAAGAGCTCACACACCTCACTGTAACACTGTTATACACCACATCCCTCATTGTAACACTCTGATATACCCCACACCCCTCACGGTAACACTCTTATATATCCCACACCCCTCACTGTAACACTCTGATATATCCCACACCCCTCACTGTAACACTCTGATATATCCCACACCCCTCACTGTAACACTCTGATATATCCCACAACCTTCACTGTAACATTCTGATATACCCCACACCCCTCAATGAATCACACGGATATATATCACACGCCTCACTGTAACACTCTGATATACCTCACACCCTTCTCTGTAAAACTCTGATATACCACTCACCCCTCACTATAATACGCTGATATACTGCACACCCCTCACTGTAACACTCTGATATACCCAACATTTCTCATCGTAACACAGAAATACCTCACACCCGTCACTGCAACACTCTGGTATATCCCACACCCCTCACTGTAAAACTGATATACCCCACACCCCTCACTGTAACACACTGATATACTGCACACCCCTCACTGTAACACTCTGATATACCCCACACCCCTCACTGTAACACACTGATATACCCCATACCCCTCACTGCAACACTCTGGTATATCCCACACCCCTCACTGTAAAACTGATATACCCCACACCCCTCACTGTAACACACTGATATACTGCACACCCCTCACTGTAACACTCTGATATACCCCACACCCCTCACTGTAACACACTGATATACCCCATACCCCTCACTGTAACACTTTGATATATCCCACACACCTCACTTTAACACTGATATATCCCACACCCCTCACTGTAACACTCTGATATACCTCACACCACTCACTGTAACACATGGATATACCACACTCCCCTCACTGTAACACTCTGATATACCCCACACCCCGCACTGTAACATCTGATATTCCCCACACCCATCAGTGTAACTGACTGATATACCCCACACACCTCACTGTAACAGACTGATATATCCCAGTGATGGGTGTGGGGAATATCAGTCCGTTACAGTGAGGGGTGTGGGGTATTTCAGTGTGTTACAGTGAGGGGTGTGGGGTAGATGAGAGTGCTACATTGAGGAGTGTGGGACATGTCAGACTGTTACAATGAGGAGAGTGGGGTATATCAGAGTGTTACAGTGAGGGTGGTGTGCTATATCAGTGTTACAGTGAGGGGTGAGTGGTATATCAGCGTTACAGTGACGAGCGTGGGGTATATCAGAGTGTAACAGTGAGGGGTTTGTGGTGTATCAGATTGTTACAGAGAGTGGTGTGGGATATATCAGAGTATTAGAGTGAGGGGTATTGGATATATAAGTGTGTTACAGTAAAATGTGTGAGGTATGTTAGAGTATTACAGTGATGGGTGTGGCATATATCAGAGTGTTACAGTGTGGGATGTGGAATATATCTGTGTTACTGTGAGTGCTGTGGGGAAGATCAGAATGGTACAGTAAGGAGTGTGGTATATATCAGAGTGTTACAGTGAGGGGTGTGGGGTATATCAGTGTGTTACAGTGAGGTGTGTGGGGTATATCAGAGTGTTACAGTGAGGGGTGTGGGGTATATCAGAGTGTTACAGTGAGGGGTGTGGGATATATCAGAGTGTTACAGTGAGGGGTGAGGGGTATATCAGTGTGTTACAGTGAGGCGTGTGGTATATATCAGAGTGTTACAGTGAGGGGTGTGGGGTATATCAGAGTGTTACAGTGAGGGGTGTGGGGTATATCAGAGTGTTACAGTGAGGGGTGTGGGGTATATCAGAGTGTTACAGTGAGGGGTGCGGGGTATATCAGTGTGTTACAGTGAGGGGTGCGGGGTATATCAGAGTGTTACAGTGAGGGGTGTGGGGTATAACAGAGTGTTACAGTGAGGGGTGTGGGGTATATCAGAGTGTTACAGTGAGGGGTGTGGGGTATATCAGTGTGTTACAGTGAGGGGTGCGGGGTATATCAGAGTGTTACAGTGAGGGGTGTGGGGTATATCAGAGTGTTGCAGTGAGGGGTGTGGGTTATATCAGAGTGTTACAGTGAGGGGTGTGGGGTATATCAGAGTGTTACAGTGAGGGATGTGGGGTATATCAGAGTGTTACAGTGAGGGGTGTGGGGTATATTTGTGTTACAGTGAGGGGTGTGGGGTATATCAGACTGTTACAGTGAGGGGTGTGGGGTATATCAGACTGTTACAGTGAGGGGTGTGGGGTATATCAGTGTGTTACAGTGAGGGGTGTGGGGTATATCAGAGTGTTACAGAGAGGGATGTGGGGTATATCAGTGTGTTACAGTGAGGGGTGTGGGGTATATCAGAGTGTTACAGTGAGGGATGTGGGGTATATCAGAGTGTTACAGTGAGGGGTGTGGGGTATATCAGTGTGTTACAGTGAGGGGTGTGGGGTATATCAGACTGTTACAGTGAGGGGTGTGGGGTATATCAGAGTGTTACAGTGAGGGGTGTGGGGTATATCAGTGTGTTACAGTGAGGGGTGTGGGGTATATCAGAGTGTTACATTGGGGTGTGTGTGGTATATCAGAGTGTTACAGTGAGGGGTGTGTGGTATATCAGAGTGTTACAGTGAGGGGTGTGGGGTATATCAGAGTGTTACATTGGGGTGTGTGTGGTATATCATAGTGTTACAGTGAGGGGTGTGGGGTATATCAGAGTGTTACAGTGAGGGGTGTGGGGTATATCAGTGTTACAGTGTGGGGTGTGGGGTATATCAGAGTGTTACAGTGAGGGGTGTGGGGTATATCAGAGTGTTACAGTGAGGGGTGTGGGATATATCAGAATGTTACAGTGAGGGGTGTGGGGTATATCAGTGTTACAGTGAGGGGTGTGGGGTATATCAGAGTGTTACAGTGAGGAGTGTGGGGTATATCAGAGTTTTGCAGTGAAGGGTGTGGCATATATAAGAATGTTATAGCGAGGGGAGTTGGGTATATCAGTGTGTTACAATGAGGGGTGTGTGGTTTCTCAGAGTGTCACAGTGATGGCTGTGGGATATATCAGAGGGTTATAGTGAGTATGAGGGATGTATCAGTGTTACAGTGAGGGGCGTGAGATATATCTGAGTGTTACAGTGAAGGGTGAAAGCTATATCAGTCTGTTACAGTGAAGGTTGTGGGGTATATCAGTCTGTTGCAGTGAGGTGTGTTGGGTGTATCAGTCTGTTACAGTGAGAGGTATGGGATATATCAGAGTGTTATAGTGAAGGGTGTGGGATATATATACATGTTACAGTGAGTGGTGTGGACTATATCAGAGTTTTACATTGAGGGTTGTGGGGTATATCAGTATTACAGTGAGAGATGTGGGGTATATCAGAGTGTTACAGTCAGGGGTATGGGGTATATCAGAGTGTTACAGTGAGGGGTGTGTCGTATATCAGAGTGTTACAGTGAATGGTGTTGAATATATATGCATGTTACAGTGAGGGGTGTGGGGTATATCAGAGTGTTACAGTGAGGGGTGTGGGATATATCAGAGTGCTACAGTGAGGGGTGCGGGGTATATCAGCGTGTTACAGTGAGGAGTGTGGTGTATATCAGTGTTACAGTAAGGGGTGTGGTGTATATCAGTGTTCCGGTGAAGGGTGTGGTGTATATCAGAATGTTACAGTGAGGGGTGTGGGATATATATGCGTGTTACAGTGAGGGGTAAAGGATATATCAGTCTGTTGCAGTGAGGGGTGTGGGGTATATCAGAATGTTACAGTGAGGGGTGTGGGGTATATCAGAGTGTTACAGTGAGGGGTGTGGGGTATATCAGAGTTTTACAGTGAGGGGTGAAGGATATATCAGTCTGTTACAGTGAGGGGTGTGGGGTATATCTGAATGTTACAGTGAAGGTGTGCGATATATCAGAGTGTTACATTGAGGGGTGTGGGATATGTGAGGGTGTTACAGTCAGGGTTGTTGGGTATATCAGTGTTACAGTGAGGCGTGGGGCATAGAACCGAGTGTTACAGTGAAGGGTTTGGGATATATAAGAGTGTTACAGTGAGGACTGTGGTGTAAATCATTGTGTTACAGTGAGGGGTGTGGGATATATCAGAGTGTTACAGTGAGGGGTGTGGGGTAAATTAGAGTGTTACAGTGAGGGCTGTGGGGTATATCAGTGTTACAGTGAGGTGTGTGGAGTATATCAGAATGTTGCAGTGAGGTGTGTGGTGTATATCAGCGTGTTACAGTGAGGGGTGTGGGGAATATCAGAGTATTACAGTGAGGGGTGTGGGGTATATCAGAGTGTTACAGTGAGGGATGTGAGGTAAATCATTGTGTTACAGTGAGGGGTGTGGGGTATATCAGTGTGTTACAGTGAGGGGTGTGGGGTATATCAGTGTGTTACAGTGAGGGGTGTGAGCTATATCAGAGTGTTCTTGTGAGGGGTGTGAGGTATATCAGAGTGTTCTTGTGAGGGGTGTGAGGTATATTACTTTGTTACATTGAGGGGCGTTAGGTATATCAGTTTGTTACAGTGATGTGTGTGGGACAGATCAGAGGGTCATAGTGAGCATGGGGGATGTATTAGTGTTACAGTGAAGGGTGTTCGGACGTCAGAGTGTTACAGTGTGGGGTATATCAGAGTGTTACATTGAGGGGTGACGGGTCTTTTGGAGTATTTCAGTGAGGGGTGAAGGATATATCAGTCTGTTGCAGTGAGGGGTGTGGGGTATATCAGTGTTAAAGTGAGGAATGTGGGGTATATCAGAGTGTTACACTGAGGGGTGTGGAGTATATAAGAATTTTACAGTGAGGGGTGTGGTGTATATCAGTGTGTTACAGTGAGGGGTGTGGGATATTTCAGTCTGTTTCAGTGAGGTGTGTGGGGTATATCAGATTGTTACAGTGAAGGGTGTGGGATATATATGCGTGTTACAGTGAGGGGTGTGGGATATATCAGAGTGTTACAGTGAGGGTGTGGGGTATATCAGTGTTACAGGCAGGGTTGTGGGGTATATCAGAGTGTTACAGTGAGGGGTGTGGGGTATATCAGAGTGTTACAGTGAGTGGTGTGGGGTATATCAGAGTGTTACACAAATGGGTGTGGGGTATATCTGAGTGTTACAGTGAGGGGTGTGGGATATATCAGAGTGTTACAGTGAAGGGTGTGCGTTATATCAGAGTGCTATATTGAAGGGTGTGATTTATATCAGAGTATTACAGTGAGGAGTGTGGGGTATATCAAAGCATTACACAAATTGGGTGTGGGGTATATCAGAATGTTACAGTCAGGGGTTTGGGGTATATCAGAGTGTTACATTGAGGGGTGTGTGATATATCAGAGTGTTACAGTGAGACTTGTGATGTATATCTGAGTGTTACAGTGAGGGGTGTGGGTTATATCAGAGTGTTACAGTGAAAGGTGTGGGATATATATGCATGTTACAGTGAGGGGTATAGGGTATATCAGTGTGACGATGAAGGGTGTGGTCTATATCAGACTGTTACAGTTAGGGGTGTGGGGTATATCAGGGAGTTACATTTAGGGGTGTGGTATATATCAGAGTGTTACAGTGAGGGGTGTGGGGTATATCAGAGTGTTACAGTGAGGGGTGTGGGGTATATCAGAGTGTTACATTGAGGGGTGTGGGGTATATCAGTGTTACAGTGAGTGGTGTGGGGTATATCACAATGTTACACAAATGGGTGTTGGGTATATCTGAGTGTTACAGTGAGGGGTGTGCGGTATATCAGACTGTTATATTGTGGGGTTTGGTTTATATCAGAGTATTACAGTGAGGAGTGTGGGGTTTTTCAAAGCATTACACAAATGGGTGTGGGGTATATCAGACTGTTACATTGAGGGATGTGTGATATATCAGAGTGTTACATTGAGGCGTGTGGGGTATATCTGAGTGTTACTGTGAGGGGTGTGGGGTATATCAGTGTGTTACAGTGAGCGATGTGTGGTATATCAGAGTGTCACAGTGAGGGGTTTGGCGTATATCAGAGTGTTACAGTGAGGAGTGTGGTATATATCAGAGTGTTACAGTGAGGGTTGTGGTATATATAAGAGTGTTACAGTGAGGGGTGTGGGATATATCAGTGTTACAGAGAGGAGCATGGGATATATCAGAGTGTTGCAGTGAAGGGTGAAGGATGTATCAGTCTGTTACAGTGAAGGTTGTGGGGTATATCAGTCTGTTGCAGTAAGGCGTGTTGGGTCTATCAGTCGGTTACAGTGGGAGCTGTGGGATATATCAGAGTGTTACATTGAGGGGTGTGGTTTATATCAGAGTATTACAGTGAGGGGTGTGGGCTATATCAAAGCATTACACAAATGGGTGTTGTGTATATCAGTGTTACAGTGAGGGGTGTGGGATATATCAGTGTTACAGTGAGGGGTGTGGGATATATCTGAGTCCTACAGTGAAGGGTGTGGGATATATCAAAGTATTACAGTGAGGTGTAAGGGTGATGTCAGTGTTTCATGGAGAGATGTGGGGTATATCAGAGTGTTACAGTGAGGGGTGTGGTGTATATCAGAGTGTTAAAGTGAGGGGTGTGGGGTATATCAGAGTGTTACAGTGAGGGGTGTGGGGTATATCACAGTGTTACAGTGAGGGGTGTGGGGTATATCAGAGTGTTACAGTGAGGGATGTGGTGTATATCAGAGTGTGACAGAGAGGGGTGTGTGGTATATCAGAGTGTTACTGGGAGGGGTGTGGGGTATATCAGAGTGTTACAGTGTGGGGTGTGGTGCATATCAGAGTGTTACAGTCAGGGGTGTGGGGTGTATCAGTTTGTTACAGTGAGAGGTGTGGGGTATATCAGTGTTAGAGTGAAGGGTGTGGAGTATATGAGTGTGTTACAGTGAGGGGTGTGGGGTATATCAGAGTATTACAGTGAGGTGTAAGGGTGATGTCAGTGTTTCAGGGAGAGATGTGGGGTATATCAGAGTGTTACAGTGAGGGGTGTGGTGTATATCAGAGTGTTAAAGTGAGGGGTGTGGGGTATATCAGAGTGTTACACTGAGGGGTGTGGGGTTTATCAAAGTGTTAAATTGAGGGGTGTGGGGTATATCAAAGTGTTACAGTGAGGGGTGAAGGATATATCATTCTGTTACAGTGAGGGGTGTGGGGTATATCAGAGTGTTACATTGAGGGGTGCGGGGGATATCAGAGTGTTACAGTGAGGGATGTGGTGTATATCAGAGTGTGACAGAGAGGGGTGTGGGGTATATCAGAGTGTTACTGGGTGGGGTGTGGGGTATATCAGAGTGTTACAGTGAGGCGTGTGGGGTGTATCAGTGTGTTACAGTGAGGGGTGTGGGGTATATCAGTGTTAGAGTGAAGGTTGTGTAGTATATGAGTGTGTTACAGTGAGGCGTGTGGGGTATATCAGATTGTTACAGTAAGGTGTGTGGTGTATATCAGAGTGTTACAGTAAGGGTTGTGGGGTGTATCAGTCAGTTACAGTGAGGGTGTGGGGTATATCAGAGTGTTACAGTGATGGGTGTGGGGAAAACCAGTATGTTACAGTGAGGTGTGTGGGGTATATCAGATTGTTACAGTGAAGGGTGTGGGATATATATGCATGTGAACAGTGAGGGGTGTGGGCTTTATCAGAATGTTACAGTAAGGTGTGTGGGTTATATCAGTGTTACAGGCAGGGTTGTGGGGTATATCAGAGTGTTACAGTGAGGGGTGTGGGGTATATCAGTGTTACAGTGAGTGGTGTGGGGTATATCAGAGTGTTACACAAATGGGTGTGGGGTATATCTGAGTGCTACAGTGAAGGGTGTGGGATATATCAGAGTGTTACAGTGAAGGGTGTGGGTTATATCAGAGTGTTATATTGAAGGGTGTGGTTTATATCAGAGTATTACAGTGAGGAGTGTGGGGTATATCAAAGCATTACACAAATTGGGTGTGGGGTATATCAGAATGTTGCAGTCAGGGGTTTGGGGTATATCAGAGTGTTACATTGAGGGGTGTGGGGTATATCAGAGTGTTACATTGAGACTTGTGGTGTATATCTGAGTGTTACAGTGAGGGGTGTGGGGTATATCAGAGTGTTACAGTGAAAGGTGTGGGATATATATGCATGTTACAGTGAGGGGTGTAGGGTATATCAGTGTGACGATGAGGGGTGTGGTCTATATCAGACTGTTACAGTTAGGGGTGTGGGGTATATCAGGGAGTTACATTTAGGGGTGTGGTGTATATCAGAGTGTTACAGTGAGGGGTGTGGGGTATATCAGTGTTACAGTGAGTGGTGTGGGGTATATCACAATGTTACACAAATGGGTGTTGGGTATATCTGAGTGTTACAGTGAGGGGTGTGCGGTACATCAGACTGTTATATTGTGGGGTTTGGTTTATATCAGAGTATTACAGTGAGGAGTGTGGGGTTTTTCAAAGCATTACACAAATGGGTGTTGGGTATATCAGACTGTTACATTCAGCGATGTGTGATATATCAGAGTGTTACACTGAGGCGTGTGGGGTATATCAGAGTGTTACAGTGAGGGGTGTGTGGTATATCAGAGTGTCACAGTGAGGGGTGTGGCGTATATCAGAGTGTTACAGTGAGGAGTGTGGTATATATCAGAGTGTTACAGTGAGGGTTGTGGTATATATAAGAGTGTTACAGTGAGGGGATTTGGGTAAATCACTGTGTTACTGTGAGGGGTGTGGGATATATCAGGGTATTACAATGAGGGGTGTGGGGTATATCAGAGTGTTAGAGTGAGGTGTGTGGGATATATCAGAGTGTTACAGTGAGGGGTGTGGGATATATCAGTGTTACAGAGAGGAGCATGGGATATATCTGAGTGTTGCAGTGAAGGGTGAAGGATGTATCAGTCTGTTACAGTGAAGGTTGTGGGGTATATCAGTCTGTTGCAGTGAGGCATGTTGGGTCTATCAGTCGGTTACAGTGGGAGCTGTGGGATATATCAGAGTGTTACATTGAGGGGTGTGGTTTATATCAGAGTATTACAGTGAGGAGTGTGGGCTATATCAAAGCATTACACAAATGGGTGTGGTGTATATCAGTGTTACAGTGAGGGGTTTGGGATATATCAGTGTTACAGTGAGGGGTGTGGGATGTATCTGAGTCCGACAGTGAAGGGTGTGGGATATATCAAAGTATTACAGTGAGGTGTAAGGGTGATGTCAGTGTTTCAGGGAGAGATGTGGGGTATATCAGAATGTTACAGTGAGGGGTGTGGTGTATATCAGAGTGTGAAAGTGAGGGGTGTGGGGTATATCAGAGTGTTACAGTGAGGGGTGTGGGGTATATCACAGTGTTACAGTGAGGGATGTGGTGTATATCAGAGTGTGACAGAGAGGGGTGTGTGGTATATCAGAGTGTTACTGGGTGGGGTGTGGGGTATATCAGAGTGTTACAGTGTGGGGTGTGGGATATATCAGAGTGTTACAGTGATGGGTGTGGGGTATATCAGAGTGTTAAAGTGAGGGGTGTGGGGTATATCAGAGTGTTAAAGTGAGGGGTGTGGGGTATATCAGAGTGTTACAGTGAGGGGTGTGGGGTATATCAAAGTGTTAAATTGAGGGGTGTTGGGTATATCAAAGTGTTACAGTGAGGGGTGAAGGATATATCATTCTGTTACAGTGAGGGGTGTGGGGTATATCAGAGTGTTACATTGAGGGGTGCGGGGGATATCAGAGTGTTACAGTGAGGGATGTGGTGTATATCAGAGTGTGACAGAGAGGGGTGTGGGGTATATCAGAGTGTTACTGGGTGGGGTGTGGGGTATATCAGAGTGTTACAGTGAGGGGTGTGGGGTGTATCAGTGTGTTACAGTGAGGGGTGTGGGGTATATCTGTGTTAGAGTGATGGGTGTGGAGTATATGAGTGTGTTACAGTGAGGCGTGTGGGGTATATCAGATTGTTACAGTGAGGTGTGTGGTGTATATCAGAGTGTTTCAGTAAGGGTTGTGGGGTATATCAGTCAGTTACAGTGAGGCTGTGGGGTATATCAGTGTGTTACAGTGAGGGGTGTGGGATCTATCAGAGTGTTACAGTGATGGGTGTGGGGAATATCAGAGTGTTTCAGTGAGGGGTGTGGGGTATATCAGATTGTTACAGTTAGGGGTGAGGGGTATATCAGAGTGTTACAGTGAGGGGTGTGGGGTATATCAGAGTGTTACAGTGAGGGGTGTGGGGTATATCAAAGTGTTAAATTGAGGGGTGTGGGGTATATCAAAGTGTTACAGTGAGGGGTGAAGGATATATCATTCTGTTACAGTGAGGGGTGTGGGGTATATCAGAGTGTTACATTGAGGGGTGAGGGGGATATCAGAGTGTTACAGTGAGGGATGTGGTGTATATCAGAGTGTGACAGAGAGGGGTGTGGGGTATATCAGAGTGTTACTGGGTGGGGTGTGGGGTATATCAGAGTGTTACAGTGAGGGGTGTGGGGTGTATCAGTGTGTTACAGTGAGGTGTGTGGTGTATATCAGATTGTTACAGTGAGGGGTGTGTGGTATATCAGAGTGTTACAGTGAAGGGTGTGGGGTATATCAGAATGTTACAGTGAGTGGGGTGGGGTAAATCAGTGTGTTACAGTGAGGGTTGTGGGGAATATCAAAGTGTTTCAAATGTGGGGTGTAGGGTATATCAGAGTGTTACAGTGAGGGTGTGGGGAATATCAGAGTGTTACAGTGATGGGTGAGGGGTCTTTCAGAGTGTTACAGAGTGGGGTGTGGGGTATATCAGAATGTAACAGTGAGGGGTGTGGGGTATATCAGAGTGTTACAGTGAGGGGTGTGGGGTATATCAGAGTGTTACATTGTAGGGTGTGGGGTATATCAGAGAGTTACAGTGAGGGGTGTGGGGTATATCGGAGTGTTACAGTGAGGGGTGTGGGGTATATCAGTGTGTTACATTGAGGGCTGTGGGGTATATCAGAGTGTTACAGTGAGGGGTGTGGGGTATATCAGAGTGTTACAGTGAGGGGTGTGCGTATATCAGAGTGTTACAGTGAGGGGTGTGGCGTATATCAGTGTGTTACAGTGAGGGGTTTGTTGTATATCAGTGTTACAGTGAGGAGTGTGGGGTATATCAGTGTTACAATGAGTGGTGTGAGGTATATCAGAGTGTTACACAAATGGGTGTGGGGTATATCTGAGTGTTACAGTGAGGGGTGTGGGATATATCAGAGTGTTACAGTGAAGGGTGTGGGTTATATCAGAGTGTTATATTGAAGGGTGCGGTTTATATCAGAGTATTACAGTGAGGAGTGTGGGTAAATCAAAGCATTACACAAATTGGGTGTGGGGTATATCAGAATGTTACATTGAGGGGTATGTGATATATCAGAGTGTTACATTGAGATTTGTGGTGTATATCTGAGTGTCACAGTGAGGGGTGTGGGGTATATCAGGGAGTTACATTTAGGGGTGTCGTATATATCAGAGTGTTACAGTGAGGGGTGTGGGGTATATCAGGGAGTTACATTTAGGGGTGTGGTATATATCAGAGTGTTACAGTGAGGGGTGTGGGGTATATCAGTGTTACAGTGAGTGGGGTGGGGTATATCACAATGTGTTACAAATGTGGGGTGTTGGGTATATCAGATTGTTACAGTGAAGGGTGTGGGATATATATGCGAGTTACAGTGAGGGGTGTGGGTTTTATCAGAATGTTACAGTAAGGTGTGTGGGGTTTATCAGTGTTACAGGCAGGGTTGTGGGGTATATCAGAGTGTTACAGTGAGCGGTGTGGGGTATATCAGTGTTACAGTGAGTGGTGTGGGGTATATCAGAGTGTTACACAAATGGGTGTGGGGTATATCTGAGTGTTACAGTGAGGGGTGTGGGATATATCAGAGTGTTACAGTGAAGGGTGTGGGTTATATCAGAGTGTTATATTGAAGGATGTGGTTTATATCAGAGTATTACAGTGAGGAGTGCGGGGTAAATCAAAGCAATACACAAATTGGGTGTGGGGTATATCAGAATGTTACAGTCAGGGGTTTGGGGTATATCAGAGTGTTACATTGAGGGGTGTGTGATATATCAGAGTGTTACAGTGATGGGTGTGGTGTATATCTGAGTGTTACAGTGAGGGGTGTGGGGTATATCAGAGTGTTACAGTGAAAGGTGTGGGAAATATATGCATGTTAAAGTGAGGGGTGTAGGGTATATCAGTGTGACGATGAGGGGTGTGGTCTATATCAGACTGTTACAGTTAGGGGTGTGGGGTATATCAAGGAGTTACCTTTAGGGGTGTGGTATATATCAGAGTGTTACATTGAGACTTGTGGTGTATATCTGAGTGTTACAGTGAGGGGTGTGGGGTATATCAGAGTGTTACAGTGAAAGGTGTGGGATATATATGCATGTTACAGTGAGGGGTGTAGGGTATATCAGTGTGACGATGAGGGGTGTGGTCTATATCAGACTGTTACAGTTAGGGGTGAGGGGTATATCAGGGAGTTACATTTAGGGGTGTGGTATATGTCAGAGTGTTACAGTGAGCGGTGTGGGGTATATCAGGGAGTTACATTTAGGGGTGTGGTATATATCAGAGTGTTACAGTGAGGGGTGTGGGGTATATCAGTGTTACAGTGAGTGGTGTGGGTTATATCACAATGTTACACAAATGGGTTTTGGGTATATCTGAGTGTTACAGTGAGGGGTGTGCGGTATATCAGACTGTTATATTGTGGGGTTTGATTTATATCAGAATATTACAGTGAGGAGTGTGGGTTTTTTCAAAGCATTACACAAATGGGTGTGGGGTATATCAGACTGTTACACTGAGGGATGTGTGATATATCAGAGTGTTACATTGAGGCGTGTGGGGTATAACTGAGTGTTACTGTGAGGGGTGTGGTGTATATCAGAGTGTCACAGTGAGGGGTGTGGCGTATATCAGAGTGTTACAGTGAGGAGTGTGGTATATATCAGAGTGTTACAGTGAGGGTTGTGGTATATATAAGAGTGTTACAGTGAGGGGATTTGGGTACATCACTCTGTTACTGTGAGGGGTGTGGGATATATCAGGGTATTGCAATGAGGGGTGTGGGGTATATCAGAGTGTTACAGTGAGGGGTGTGGGGTATATCAGAGTGTTACAGTGAGGGGTGAATGGTATTACAGAGTGTCACAGTGATGGGTGAGGGACCGATCAAAGGGTTATAGTGAGCATGAGGGATGTATCAGTGTTACAGTGAGGGGTGTGGGATATATCAGAGTGGTACAGTGAGGGGTGTGGGGTATATTAGTGTTACAGAGAGGAGCATGGGATATATCAGAGTGTTGCAGTGAAGGGTGAAGGATGTATCAGTCTGTTACAGTGAAGGTTGTGGGGTATATCAGTCTGTTGCAGTGAGGCGTGTTGGGTCTATCAGTCGGTTACAGTGTGAGCTGTGGGATATATCAGAGTGTTACATTGAGGGGTGTGGTTTATATCAGAGTATTACAGTGAGGGGTGTGGGCTATATCAAAGCATTACACAAATGGGTGTGGTGTATATCAGTGTTACAGTGAGGGGTGTGGGATATATCAGTGTTACAGTGAGGAGTGTGGGATATATCTGAGTCCTACAGTGAAGGGTGTGGGATATATCAAAGTATTACAGTGAGCTGTAAGGGTGATGTCAGTGTTTTAGGGAGAGATGTGGGGTATATCAGAGTGTTACAGTGAGGGGTGTGGTGTATATCAGAGTGTTAAAGTGAGGGGTGTGGGGTATATCAGAGTGTTACATTGAGGGGTGCGGTGGATATCAGAGTGTTACAGTGAGGGATGTGGTGTATATCAGAGTGTGACAGAGAGGGGTGTGTGGTATATCAGAGTGTTACTGGGTGGGGTGTGGGGTATATCAGAGTGTTACAGTTTGGGGTGTGGTGCATATCAGAGTGTTACAGTCAGGGGTGTGGGGTGCATCAGTGTGTTACAGTGAGGGGTGTAGGGTATATCAGTGTTAGAGTGAAGGTTGTGGAGTATATGAGTGTGTTACAGTGAGGGGTGTGGGGTATATCACAGTGTTACAGTGAGGGGTGTGGTGTATATCAGAGTGTTAAAGTGAGGGGTGTGGGGTATATCACAGTGTTACAGTGAGGGATGTGGGGTATATCAGAGTGTTACATTGAGGGGTGCAGGGGATATCAGAGTGTAACAGTGAGGGATGTGGTGTATATCAGAGTGTGACAGAGAGGGGTGTGTGGTATATCAGAGCGTTACTGGGTGGGGTGTGGGGTATATCAGAGTGTTACAGTGTGGGGTGTGGTGCATATCAGAGTGTTACAGTCAGGGGTGTGGGGTATATCAGAGTATTACAGTGAGGTGTAAGGGTGATGTCAGTGTTTCAGGGAGAGATGTGGGGTATATCAGAGTGTTACAGTGAGGGGTGTGGTGTATATCAGAGTGTTAAAGTGAGGGGTGTGGGATATATCAGAGTGTTACAGTGAGGGGTGTGGGGTATATCAAAGTGTTAAATTGAGGGGTGTGGGGTATATCAAAGTGTTACAGTGAGGGGTGAAGGATATATCATTCTGTTACAGTGAGGGGTGTGGGGTATATCAGAGTGTTACATTGAGGGTGCGGGGGATATCAGAGTGTTACAGTGAGGGATGTGGTGTATATCAGAGTGTGACAGAGAGGGGTGTGGGGTATATCAGAGTGTTACTGGGTGGGGTGTGGGGTATATCAGAGTGTTACAGTGAGGGGTGTGGGGTGTATCAGTGTGTTACAGTGAGGGGTGTGGGGTATATCAGTGTGTTACAGCGAGGGGTGTGGTGTATATCAGTGTTACAGTGAGGTGTGTGGGATACATCAGTGTTACAGTGAGGAGTGTGGGATATATCTGAGTCCTACAGTGAAGGGTGTGGGATATATCAAAGTATTACAGTGAGGTGTAAGGGTGATGTCAGTGTTTCAGGGAGAGATGTGTGGTATATCAGAGTGTTACAGTGAGGGGTGTGGTGTATATCAGAGTGTTAAAGTGAGGGGTGTGGGGTATATCAGAATGTTACAGTGAGGGGTGTGGGGTATATCACAGTGTTACAGTGAGGGGTGTGGGGTATATCAGAGTGTTACATTGAGGGGTGCGGGGGATATCAGAGTGTAACAGTGAGGGATGTGGTGTATATCAGAGTGTGACAGAGAGGGCTGTGTGGTATATCAGAGCGTTACTGGGTGGGGTGTGAGGTATATCAGAGTGTTACAGTGTGGGGTGTGGTGCATATCAGAGTGTTACAGTCAGGGTTGTGGGGTATATCAGTGTTAGAGTGAAGGTTGTGGAGTATATGAGTGTGTTACAGTGAGGGGTGTGGGGTATATCAGAGTATTACAGTGAGGTGTAAGGGTGATGTCAGTGTTTCAGGGAGAGATGTGGGGTATATCAGAGTGTTACAGTGAGGGGTGTGGTGTATATCAGAGTGTTAAAGTGAGGGGTGTGGGATATATCAGAGTGTTACAGTGAGGGGTGTGGGGTATATCAAAGTGTTAAATTGAGGGGTGTGGTGTATATCAAAGTGTTACAGTGAGGGGTGAAGGATAAATCATTCTGTTACAGTGAGGGGTGTGGGGTATATCAGAGTGTTACATTGAGGGGTGCGGGGGATATCAGAGTGTTACAGTGAGGGATGTGGTGTATATCAGAGTGTGACAGAGAGGGATGTGGGGTATATCAGAGTGTTACTGGGTGGGGTGTGGGGTATATCAGAGTGTTACAGTGAGGCGTGTGGGGTGTATTAGTGTGTTACAGTGAGGGGTGTGGGGTATATCAGTGTTAGAGTCAAGGGTGTGGAGTATATGAGTGTGTTACAGTGAGGCGTGTGGGGTATATCAGATTGTTACATTGAGGTGTGTGGTGTATTTCAGAGTGTTACAGTAAGGGTTGTGGGGTATATCAGTCAGTTACAGTGAGGGTGTGGGGTATATCAGAGTGTTACAGAGTTGGGTGTGTAGAAAACCAGTATGTTACAGCGAGGTGTGTGGGGTATATCAGATTGTTACAGTGAAGGGTGTGGGATATATATGCATGTGAACAGTGAGGGGTGTGGGTTTTATCAGAATGTTACAGTAAGGTGTGTGGGGTATATCAGTGTTACAGGCAGGGTTGTGGGGTATATCAGAGTGTTACAGTGAGGGGTGTAGGGTATATCAGTGTTACAGTGAAGGGTGTGGGTTATATCAGAGTGTTATATTGAAGGGTGTGGTTTATATCAGAGTATTACAGTGAGGAGTGTGGGGTATATCAAAGCATTACACAAGTTGGGTGTGGGGTATATCAGAATGTTGCAGTCAGGGGTTTGGGGTATATCAGAGTGTTACATTGAGGGGTGTGTGATATATCAGAGTGTTACATTGAGACTTGTGGTGTATATCTGAGTGTTACTTTGAGGGGTGTGGGGTATATCAGAGTGTTACAGTGAAAGGTGTGGGATATATATGCATGTTACAGTGAGGGCTGTAGGGTATATCAGTGTGACGATGAGGGGTGTGGTCTATATCAGACTGTTACAGTTAGGGGTGTGGGGTATATCAGGGAGTTACATTTAGGGATGTGGTATATATCAGAGTGTTACAGTGAGGGGTGTGGGGTATATCAGGGAGTTACATTTAGGGGTGTGGTATATATCAGAGTGTTACAGTGAGGGGTGTGGGGTATATCAGTGTTACAGTGAGTGGTGTGGGGTATATCACAATGTTACACAAATGGGTGTTGGGTATATCTGAGTGTTACAGTGAGGGGTGTGCGGTATATCAGACTGTTATATTTTGGGATTTGGTTTATATCAGAGTATTACAGTGAGGAGTGTTGGGTTTTTCAAAGCATTACACAAATGGGTGTGGGGTATATCAGACTGTTGCATTGAGGGATGTGTGATATATCAGAGTGTTACATTGAGGCGTGTGGGGTATATCTGAGTGTTACTGTGAGGGATGTGGGGTATAACAGTGTGTTACAGTGAGCGATGTGTGGTATATCAGAGTGTCACAGTGAGGGGTGTGGCGTATATCAGAGTGTTACAGTGAGGAGTGTGGTATATATCAGAGTGTTACAGTGAGGGTTGTGGTATATATAAGAGTGTTACAGTGAGGGGATTTGGGTAAATCACTGTGTTACTGTGAGGGGTGTGGGATATATCAGGGTATTGCAATGAGGGGTGTGGGGTATATCAGAGTGTTACAGTGAGGGGTGTGGGGTATATCAGAGTGTTAAAGTGAGGGGTGAGAGGTATAACAGAGTGTTACAGTGAGGGGTGTGGGTTATATCAGAGTGTTACAATGAGGGGTGTGGGGTATATCAGAGTGTGACAGTGAGGGGTGAGTGGTATTACAGAGTGTCACACTGATGGGTGAGGGACCGATCAAAGGGTTATAGTGAGCATGAGGGATGTATCAGTGTTACAGTGAGGGGTGTGGTGTATATCAGTGTTACAGTGAGGGGTGTGGGATATATCAGAGTGTTACAGTGAGGGGTGTGGGGTATATCAGAGTGTTACAGTGAGGTGTGTGGGATATATCATAAGTGTTACAGTGAGGGGTGTGGGGTATATCAGAGTGTTACAGTGAGGTGTGTGGGATATATCAGAGTGTTACAGTGAGGGGTGTGGGATATATCAGAGTGGTACAGTGAGGGGTGTGGGATATATCAGTGTTACAGAGAGGAGCATGGGATATATCTGAGTGTTGCAGTGAAGGGTGAAGGATGTATCAGTCTGTTACAGTGAAGTTTGTGGGGTATATCAATCTGTTGCAGTGAGGCGTGTTGGGTCTATCAGTCGGTTACATTGGGAGCTGTGGGATATATCAGAGTGTTACATTGAGGGATGTGGTTTATATCAGAGTATTACAGTGAGGAGTGTGGGCTATATCAAAGCATTACACAAATGGGTGTGGTGTATATCAGTGTTACAGTGAGGGGAGTGGGATATATCAGTGTTACAGTGAGGAGTGTGGGATATATCTGAGTCCTACAGTGATGGGTGTGGGATATATCAAAGTATTACAGTGAGGTGTAAGGGTGATGTCAGTGTTTCAGGGAGAGATGTGGGGTATATCAGAGTGTTACAGTGAGGGGTGTGGTGTATATCAGAGTGTTAAAGTGAGGGGTGTGGGGTATATCAAAGTGTTAAATTGAGGGGTGTGGGGTATATCAAAGTGTTACAGTGAGGGGTGAAGGATACATCATTCTGTTACAGTGAGGGGTGTGGGGTATATCAGAGTGTTACAGTGAGGGATGTGGTGTATATCAGAGTGTGACAGAGAGGGGTGTGGGGTACATCAGAGTGTTACTGGGTGGGGTGTGGGGTATATCAGAGTGTTACAGTGAGGCGTGTGGGGTGTATCAGTGTGTTACAGTGAGGGGTGTGGGGTATATCAGTGTTAGAGTGAAGGGTGTGGAGTATATGAGTGTGTTACAGTGAGGCGTGTGGGGTATATCAGATTGTTACATTGAGGTGTGTGGTGTATATCAGAGTGTTACAGTAAGGGTTGTGGGGTATATCAGTCAGTTACAGTGAGGGTGTGGGGTATATCAGAGTGTTACAGAGTTGGGTGTGTAGAAAACCAGTATGTTACAGCGAGGTGTGTGGGGTATATCAGATTGTTACAGTGAAGGGTGTGGGATATATATGCATGTGAACAGTGAGGGGTGTGGGTTTTATCAGAATGTTACAGTAAGGTGTGTGGGGTATATCAGTGTTACAGGCAGGGTTGTGGGGTATATCAGAGTGTTAAAGTGAGGGGTGTAGGGTATATCAGTGTTACAGTGAGTGGTGTGGGGTATATCAGTGTGTTACACAAATGGGTGTGGGATATATCAGAGTGTTACAGTGAAGGGTGTGGGTTATATCAGAGTGTTATATTGAAGGGTGTGGTTTATATCAGAGTATTACAGTGAGGAGTGTGGGGTATATCAAAGCATTACACAAGTTGGGTGTGGGGTATATCAGAATGTTGCAGTCAGGGGTTTGGGGTATATCAGAGTGTTACATTGAGGGGTGTGTGATATATCAGAGTGTTACATTGAGACTTGTGGTGTATATCTGAGTGTTACTTTGAGGGGTGTGGGGTATATCAGAGTGTTACAGTGAAAGGTTTGGGATATATATGCATGTTACAGTGAGGGCTGTAGGGTATATCAGTGTGACGATGAGGGGTGTGGTCTATATCAGACTGTTACAGTTAGGGGTGTGGGGTATATCAGGGAGTTACATTTAGGGGTGTGGTATATATCAGAGTGTTACAGTGAGGGGTGTGGGGTATATCAGGGAGTTACATTTAGGGGTGTGGTATATATCAGAGTGTTACAGTGAGTGGTGTGGGGTATATCACAATGTTACACAAATGGGTGTTGGGTATATCTGAGTGTTACAGTGAGGGGTGTGCGGTATATCAGACTGTTATATTGTGGGATTTGGTTTATATCAGAGTATTACAGTGAGGAGTGTTGGGTTTTTCAAAGCATTACACAAATGGGTGTGGGGTATATCAGACTGTTACATTGAGGGATGTGTGATATATCAGAGTGTTACATTGAGGCGTGTGGGCTATATCTGAGTGTTACTGTGAGGGATGTGGGGTATAACAGTGTGTTACAGTGAGCGATGTGTGGTATATCAGAGTGTCACAGTGAGGGGTGTGGCATATATCAGAGTGTTACAGTGAGGAGTGTGGTATATATCAGAGTGTTACAGTGAGGGTTGTGGTATATATAAGAGTGTTACAGTGAGGAGATTTGGGTAAATCACTGTGTTACTGTGAGGGGTGTGGGATATATCAGGGTATTGCAATGAGTGGTGTGGGGTATATCAGAGTGTTACAGTAAGGGGTGTGGGGTATATCAGAGTGTTACAGTGAGGGGTGAGTGGTATAACAGAGTGTTACAGTGAGGGGTGTGGGTTATATCAGAGTGTTACAATGAGGGGTGTGGGGTATATCAGAGTGTGACAGTGAGGGGTGAGTGGTATTACAGAGTGTCACACTGATGGGTGAGGGACCGATCAAAGGGTTATAGTGAGCATGAGGGATGTATCAGTGTTACAGTGAGGGGTGTGGTGTATATCAGTGTTACAGTGAGGGGTGTGGGATATATCAGAGTGTTACAGTGAGGGGTGTGGGGTATATCAGAGTGTTACAGTGAGGTGTGTGGGATATATCAGAGTGTTACAGTGAGGGTGTGGGGTATATCAGAGTGTTACAGTGAGGTGTGTGGGATATATCAGAGTGGTACAGTGAGGGGTGTGGGATATATCAGTGTTACAGAGAGGAGCATGGGATATATCTGAGTGTTGCAGTGAAGGGTGAAGGATGTATCAGTCTGTTACAGTGAAGTTTGTGGGGTATATAAATCTGTTGCAGTGAGGCGTGTTGGGTCTATCAGTCGGTTACATTGGGAGCTGTGGGATATATCAGAGTGTTACATTGAGGGGTGTGGTTTATATCAGAGTATTACAGTGAGGAGTGTGGGCTATATCAAAGCATTACAAAAATGGGTGTGGTGTATATCAGTGTTACAGTGAGGGGAGTGGGATATATCAGTGTTACAGTGATGGGTGTGGGATATATCAAAGTATTACAGTGAGGTGTAAGGGTGATGTCAGTGTTTCAGGGAGAGATGTGGGGTATATCAGAGTTTTACAGTGAGGGGTGTGGTGTATATCAAAGTGTTAAAGTGAGGGGTGTGGGGTATATCAAAGTGTTAAATTGAGGGGTGTGGGGTATATCAAAGTGTTACAGTGAGGGGTGAAGGATATATCATTCTGTTACAGTGAGGGGTGTGGGGTATATCAGAGTGTTACATTGAGGGGTGCGGGGGATATCAGAGTGTTACAGTGAGGGATGTGGTGTATATCAGAGTGTGACAGAGAGGGGTGTGGGGTATATCAGAGTGTTACTGGGTGGGGTGTGGGGTATATCAGAGTGTTACAGTGAGGCGTGTGGGGTGTATCAGTGTGTTACAGTGAGGGGTGTGGGGTATATCAGTGTTAGAGTGAAGGGTGTGGTGTATATGAGTGTGTTACAGTGAGGCGTGTGGGGTATATCAGATTGTTACATTGAGGTGTGTGGTGTATATCAGAGTGTTACAGTAAGGGTTGTGGGGTATATCAGTCAGTTACAGTGAGGGTGTGGGGTATATCAGAGTGTTACAGGGTTGGGTGTGTAGAAAACCAGTATGTTACAGCGAGGTGTGTGGGGTATATCAGATTGTTACAGTGAAGGGTGTGGGATATATATGCATGTGAACAGTGAGGGGTGTGGGTTTTATCAGAATGTTACAGTAAGGTGTGTGGGGTATATCAGTGTTACAGGCAGGGTTGTGGGGTATATCAGAGTGTTACAGTGAGGGTTGTGGGGTATATCAGAGTGTTACAGTGAGGGGTGTAGGGTATATCAGTGTTACAGTGAGTGGTGTGGGGTATATCAGAGTGTTACACAAATGGGTGTGGGATATATCAGAGTGTTACAGTGAAGGGTGTGGGTTATATCAGAGTGTTATATTGAAGGGTGTGGTTTATATCAGAGTATTACAGTGAGGAGTGTGGGGTATATCAAAGCATTACACAAGTTGGGTGTGGGGTATATCAGAATGTTGCAGTCAGGGGTTTGGGGTATATCAGAGTGTTACATTGAGGGGTGTGTGATATATCAGAGTGTTACATTGAGACTTGTGGTGTATATCTGAGTGTTACTTTGAGGGGTGTGGGGTATATCAGAGTGTTACAGTGAAAGGTGTGGGATATATATGCATGTTACAGTGAGGGCTGTAGGGTATATCAGTGTGACGATGAGGGGTGTGGTCTATATCAGACTGTTACAGTGAGGGGTGTGGGTTATATCAGAGTGTTACAATGAGGGGTGTGGGGTATATCAGAGTGTGACAGTGAGGGGTGAGTGGTATTACAGAGTGTCACACTGATGGGTGAGGGACCGATCAAAGGGTTATAGTGAGCATGAGGGATGTATCAGTGTTACAGTGAGGGGTGTGGTGTATATCAGTGTTACAGTGAGGGGTGTGGGATATATCAGAGTGTTACAGTGAGGGGTGTGGGGTATATCAGAGTGTTACAGTGAGGTGTGTGGGATATATCAGAGTGTTACAGTGAGGGGTGTGGGGTATATCAGAGTGTTACAGTGAGGGGTGTGGGATATATCAGAGTGGTACAGTGAGGGGTGTGGGATATATCAGTGTTACAGAGAGGAGCATGGGATATATCTGAGTGTTGCAGTGAAGGGTGAAGGATGTATCAGTCTGTTACAGTGAAGTTTGTGGGGTATATCAATCTGTTGCAGTGAGGCGTGTTGGGTCTATCAGTCGGTTACATTGGGAGCTGTGGGATATATCAGAGTGTTACATTGAGGGGTGTGGTTTATATCAGAGTATTACAGTGAGGAGTGTGGGCTATATCAAAGCATACACAAATGGGTGTGGTGTATATCAGTGTTACAGTGAGGGGAGTGGGATATATCAGTGTTACAGTGAGGAGTGTGGGATATATCTGAGTCCTACAGTGATGGGTGTGGGATATATCAAAGTATTACAGTGAGGTGTAAGGGTGATGTCAGTGTTTCAGGGAGAGATGTGGGGTATATCAGAGTGTTACAGTGAGGGGTGTGGTGTATATCAGAGTGTTAAAGTGAGGGGTGTGGGGTATATCAGAGTGTTACAGTGAGGGGTGTGGGGTATATCAAAGTGTTACAGTGAGGGGTGTGGGGTAAATCAGAGTGTTACATTGAGGGGTGCGGGGGTTATCAGAGTGTTACAGTGAGGGATGTGGTGTATATCAGAGTGTGACCGAGAGGGGTGTGTGGTATATCAGAGTGTTACTGGGTGGGGTGTGGGGTATATCAGAGTATTACAGTGAGGTGTGTGGGTATATCAGAGTGTTACAGTGAGGTGTGTGGAGTATATCAGAGTGATACAGTGAGGTGTGTGGTGTATATCAGAGTGTTAAAGTGAGGGGTGTGGGATATATCAAGTGTTACAGTGAGGGGTGAAGGATATATCATTCTGTTACAGTGAGGGGTGTGGGGTATATCAAGTGTTACAGTGAGGGGTGAAGGATATATCATTCTGTTACAGTGAGGGATGTGGGGTATATCAGAGTGTGACAGAGAGGGGTGTGGGGTATATCAGAGTGTTACTGGGTGGGGCGTGGGGTATATCAGAGTGTTACAGTTAGGGGTGTGGGGTATATCAGAGTGTTACAGTGAGGGGTGTGGTGTATATCAGAGTGTTACAGTGAGGGGTGTGGGGTATATCAGAGTGTTACAGTGAGGGTGCGGGGTATATCAGTGTTACAGTGAGGGGTGTGGGGTATATCAGAGTGTTACAGTGAGGGGTGTGGGGTGTATCAGTGTGTTACAGTGAGGGGTGTGGGGTATATCAGTGTGTTACAGTGAGGGGTTTGGTGTCTATCAGTGTTACAGATAGGGGTGTGGGGTATATTTGAGTGTTACAGTAAGTGGTAAAGGGTATATCAGTGTGACAGTGAGGGGTGTGGGGTATATCAGTGTTATAGTGAGGGGTGTGGGGTATATCAGAGTGTTACGGTGAGGGGTGTGGGGTGTGTCAGTGTGTTACAGTGAGGGATGAGGGATATATCAGAGTGTTTCAGTGAGGGGTGTTGGGTTTATCAGTTTTCCAGTGAGGGATGTGGTGTATATCAGAGTGTTACAGTGAGGGGTGTGGGGTATATCAGTGTTACAGTGAGGGGTGTGGGGTATATCAGAGTGTTACAGTGAACGGTGTGGGGTATATCAGAGTGTTACAGTGAGGGCTGTGGGGTATATCAGAGTTTTACAAAAAGGGGTGTGGGGTATATCAGTGTTACAGTGAGGGCTTTGGTGTATATCAGAGTTACAGTGAAGGGTGTGGGGTATATCAGAGTGTTACAGTGAGTGGTATGGGGTATATCAGTGTTACAGTGAGGGGTGTGCGGTATATCAGTGTTAAATTGAGGGGTGTGGTGTATATCAAAGTGTTACAGTGAGGGGTGTCGGGTATATCAGAGTGTTACAGTGAGGGGTGTGGGGTATATCAGAGTGTTGCAGTGAGGGGTTTGGGATATATCAGAGTGTTACAGTGAGGTGTGTGGCATATATCAGAGTGTTACAGTGAGGTGTGTGGGATATATTAGAGTGTTACAGTGAGGGGTGTGGGGTATATCAGAGTGTTACAGTGAGGTGTCTGGGATATATCAGAGTGTTACATTGAGGGGTGTTGGATATATCAGAGTGTTACAGTGAGGGGTGTGGGATATATCAGAGTGTTACAGTGAGGTGTGTGGCATATATCAGAGTGTTACAGTGAGGTGTGTGGGATATATCAGAGTGTTACAGTGAGGGGTGTGGGGTATATCAGAGTGTTACAGTGAGGTGTCTGGGATATATCAGAGTGTTACAGTGAGGGGTGTGGGATATATCAGTGTTACAGAGAGGAGCATGTGATATATCTGAGTGTTGCAGTGAAGGGTGAAGGATGTATCAGTCTGTTACAGTGAAGGTTGTGGGGTATATCAGTCTGCTGCAGTGAGGCGTGTTGGGTCTATCAGTCGGTTACAGTGAGGGTGTGGGGTATATCAGAGTGTTACTGTGATGTGTGTGGGGTCTATCAGAGTGTTACAGTGAGGTGTCTGGGATATATCAGAGTGTTACAGTGAGGGGTGTGGGATATATCAGTGTTACAGAGAGGAGCATGTGATATATCTGAGTGTTGCAGGGAAGGGTGAAGGATGTATCAGTCTGTTACAGTGAAGGTTGTGGGGTATATCAGTCTGCTGCAGTGAGGCGTGTTGGGTCTATCAGTCGGTTACAGTGAGGGTGTGGGGTATATCAGAGTGTTACTGTGATGGGTGTGGGGTCTATCTGAGTGTTACAGTGAGGGGTGTGGGGTATATCAGATTGTTACATTGAGGGGTGTGCGGTATATCAGATTGTTACAGTGAGGGGTGTGGGATCTATCAGAGTGTTACAGTGAGTTGTGTGGGGAAGATCAGAGTGTTTCAGTGAGGGGTGTGGGGTAGATAAGATTGTTACAGTGAGTGGTGTGGGGTATATCAGTTTGTTACAGTGAGAGGTGTGTGGTATATCAGAGTCTTACAGTGAGGGGTGTGGTGTATATCAGATTGTTACAGTGAGGGGTGTGTGGTATATCAGAATGTTACAGTGAAGGGTGTGGGGTATATCAGAATGTTACAGGGATGGGTGAGGGGTATAACAGAATGTTACAGTGAGGGGTGTGGGGTATATCAGAGTGTTACAGTGTGGGGTGTGGTGTATATCAGAGTGTTACATTGTAGGGTGTGGGGTATATCAGAGAGTAACAGTGAGGGGTGTGGGGTATATCAGAGTGTTACAGTGAGGGGTGTGGGGTATATCAGAGTGTTTAAGTGAGGGGTGTGGTTTTATCAGTGTGTTACATTGAGGGCTGTGGGGTACATCAGAGTGTCACAGTGAGGGGTGTGGGGTATATCAGAGTTTTACAGTGAGGTGTGTGGGGTATATCAGATTTTTACAGTGAGGGGTGTGGGGTATATCAGAGTGTTACAGTGAGGGGTGAGGGGTATATCAGAGTGTTACAGTGAGGTTTGTGGGGTATATCAGTGTGTTACAGTGAGGGGTTTGGTGTATATCAGTGTTACAGTGAGGGGTGTGGGGTATATCAGTGTTACAGTGAGGGTTGTGGGGTATATCAGAATGTTACAGTGAGGGTTGTGGTGTATATCAGAGTGTTACAGTGAGAGATGTTGGGTATATCAGAGTGTTACGGTGAGGGGTGTGGACTATATCAGAGTGTTACAGTGAGGGGTGTGGGGTATATCAGTGTTCCAGTGAGGGATGTGGGGTATATCAGAGTGTTACAGTGAGGGGTGTGGGGTATATCAGTTTTACAGTGAGGGGGGTGGGGTATATCAGTGTTCCAGTGAGGGATGTGGGGTATATCAGAGTGTTACAGTGAGGGGTGTGGGGTATATCAGAGTGTTACAGTGAGGGGTGTGGGTTATATCAGAGTGTTACAGTGAGGGCTGTGGGGTATATCAGAGTGTTACAAAGAGGGGTGTGGCGTATATCAGAGTGTTACGTTGAGGGGTGTGGGGTATATCAGAATGTTACAGTGAGGATTGTGGGTATATCAGAATGTTACAGTGAGGGATGTGGGGTATATCAGAGTGTTTCAGTGAGGGGTGTGGGGTATATCACAGTGTTATAGTGAGGGGTGTGGGGTATATCAGGGTGTTACAGTGAGGGGTGTGGGGTATATCGGAGTGTTACAAACAGGGGTGTGGGGTATATCAGAGTGTTACAGTGAGGGGTTTGGGGTATATCAGAGTGTTGCAGTGAGGGGTGTGGGGTATACCAGTGTTCCAGTGACGGGTGTGGGGTATATCAGAGTGTTACAGTGAGGGGTGTGGGGTATATCAGTATTACCGTGAGGGTTGTGGGGTATATCAGTGTTCCAGTGAGGGGTGTGGGGTATATCAGAGTGTTACAGTAAGGGGTGTGGGGTATATCAGAGTGTTACAGTGAGGGGTGTGGGGTATATCAGAGTGTTACAGTGAGGGGTGTGGGGTATATCAGTGTTACAGTGAGGGGTGTGGGATATATCAGAGTTTTACAGTGAGGGGTGTGGGGTATATCAGTGTTCCAGTGAGGTGTGTGGGGTATATCAGAGTGTTACAGTGAGGGGTGTGGGTTATATCAGAGTGTTACATTGAGGGGTGTGGTTTATATCAGAGTGTTACAGTGAGGGTTGTGGGGCATATCAGAGTGTTACAGTGAGGGGTGTGGGTTATATCAGAGTGTTACAGTGAGGGGTGTGGTTTATATCAGAGTGTTACAGTGAGGGTTGTGGGTTATATCAGAGTGTTACAGTGATGGGTGTCGAATATATCAGTGTTACAATCAGGGGTGTGGGATATATTAGAGTGTTTCACTGAGGGGTGTGGGGTATATCAGTCTTACAGTGAGGGGTGTGGGGTATTTCAGTGTTACAGTGAGGTGTGTGGGGTATATCAGAGTGTTACAGTGAGGGGTGTGGTGTATATCAGAGTGTTACAGTGAGGGGTGTGGGATATATCAGTGTTACAGTGAGGGGTGTGGGGTATTTCAGTGTTACAGTGAGGGGTGTGGGGTATATCACTGTTACAGTGAGGGGTGTGGGGTATTTCAGTGTTACAGTGAGGGGTGTGGGGTATTTCAGTGTTACAGTGAGGGGTGTGGGGTATATCTGAGTGTTACAGTGAGGGGTGTGGGTTATATCAGTGTGTTACTGTGAGGGGTGTGGGGTATATCAGTGTTACAGTGAGGGGTGTGGAGTATATCAGAGTGTTACAGTGAGGGGTGTAGTGTATATCAGAATGTTACAGTGAGAGGTGTTGGGTATAGCAGGGTGTTACGGTGAGGGGTGTGGACTATATAAGAGTGTTACAGTGAGGGGTGTGGAGTATATCAGAGTGTTACGTTGAGGGGTGTGGGGTATATCAGAATGTTACAGTGAGGATTGTGGGTATATCAGAATGTTACAGTGAGGGATGTGGGGTATATCAGAGTGTTTTAGTGAGGGGTGTGGGGTATATCACAGTGTTATAGTGAGGGGTGTGGGGTATATCAGGGTGTTACAGTGAGGGGTGTGGGGTATATCGGAGTGTTACAAACAGGGGTGTGGGGTATATCAGAGTGTTACAGTGAGGGGTTTGGGGTATATCAGAGTGTTGCAGTGAGGGGTGTGGGGTATATCAGTGTTCCAGTGACGGGTGTGGGGTATATCAGAGTGTTACAGTGAGGGGTGTGGGGTATATCAGTATTACCGTGAGGGTTGTGGGGTATATCAGTGTTCCAGTGAGGGGTGTGGGGTATATCAGAGTGTTACAGTAAGGGGTGTGGGGTAAATCAGAGTGTTACAGTGAGGGGTGTGGGGTATATCAGAGTGTTACAGTGAGGGCTGTGGGGTATATCAGTGTTACAGTGAGGGGTGTGGGATATATCAGAGTTTTACAGTGAGGGGTGTGGGGTATATCAGTGTTCCAGTGAGGGGTGTGGGGTATATCAGAGTGTTACAGTGAGGGGTGTGGGTTATATCAGAGTGTTACAGTGAGGGGTGTGGTTTGTATCAGAGTGTTACAGTGAGGGGTGTGGGTTATATCAGAGTGTTACAGTGAGGGGTGTGGGTTATATCAGAGTGTTACAGTGAGGGTTGTGGGTTATATCAGAGTGTTACAGTGATGGGTGTCGAATATATCAGTGTTACAGTCAGGGGTGTGGGATATATTAGAGTGTTTCACTGAGGGGTGTGGGGTATATCATCTTACAGTGAGGGGTGTGGGGTATTTCAGTGTTACAGTGAGGTGTGTGGGGTATATCAGACTGTTACAGTGAGGGGTGTGGTGTATATCAGAGTGTTACAGTGAGGGGTGTGGGATATATCAGTGTTACAGTGAGGGGTGTGGGGTATTTCAGTGTTACAGTGAGGGGTGTGGGGTATATCACTGTTACAGTGAGGGGTGTGGGGTATTTCAGTGTTACAGTGAGGGGTGTGGGGTATTTCAGTGTTACAGTGAGGGGTGTGGGGTATATCTGAGTGTTACAGTGAGGGGTGTGGGTTATATCAGTGTGTTACTGTGAGGGGTGTGGGGTATATCAGTGTTACAGTGAGGGGTGTGTGGTGTATCAGAATGTTACGGTGAAGGTTGTCGGGTATATAAGTGTTACAGTGAGGGGTGTGCTGTATATCAGAGTGTTACAGTGAGGGGTGTGGGGTATTTCAGTTTTACAGTGAGGGGTGTGGGTTATATCAGAGTGTTACAGTGAGGGGTGTGGGCTATATCAGTGTTACAGTGAGTGATTTTGGTTATATCAGAGTGTTTCAGTGAGGGTTGTGGGGTATATAAGTGTTACAGTGAGGTGTGTGGGGTATATCAGAGTGTTACAGTGAGGGGTGTGGGGTATATCAGTGTTACAGTGAGGGATTTTGGTTATATCAGAGTGTTTCAGTGAGGGTTGTGGGGTATATAAGTGTTACAGTGAGGGGTGTGGTGTGTATCAGAGAGTTACAGTGAGGGGTGTGGTGTATATCAGTGTTACAGTGAGGGATTTTGGGTATATCAGAGTGTTTCAGTGAGGGTTGTGGGGTATATAAGTGTTACAGTGAGGGGTGTGGGGTATATCAGAGTGTTACAGTGAGGGGTGTGGGGTATTTCAGTGTTACAGTGAGGGGTGTGTGTTATATCAGAGTGTTACAGTGAGGGGTGTGGGGTATATCAGTGTTACAGTGATGGGTGTGGGGTATATCAGAGTGTTACAGTGATGGGTGTGGGGTATATCAGAGTGTTACAGTGAGGGGTGTGGGGTATTTCAGTGTTACAGTGAGGGGTGTGGGGCATATCAGAGTGTTACAGTGACGGGTGTGGGTTATATCAGAGTGTTACAGTGAGTGGTGTGGGGTATTTCAGTGTTACAGTGAGGGGTGTGGGGTATATCAGTGTTACAGTGAGGGATTTTGGTTATATCAGAGTGTTTCAGTGAGGGTTGTGGGGTATATAAGTGTTACAGTGAGGGGTGTGGGGTATATCAGAGTGTTACAGTGAGTGGTGTGGTGTATATCAGTGTTACAGTGAGGGATTTTGGTTATATCAGAGTGTTTCAGTGAGGGTTGTGGGGTATATAAGTGTTACAGTGAGGGGTGTGGGGTATATCAGAGTGTTACAGTGAGGGGTGTGGGGTATATCAGAGTGTTACAGTGAGGGATTTTGGGTATATCAGAGTGTTTCAGTGAGGGTTGTGGGGTATATAAGTGTTACAGTGAGGGGTGTGGGGTATATCAGAGTGTTACAGTGAGGGGTTTGGGGTATTTCAGTGTTACAGTGAGGGGTGTGTGTTATAACACAGTGTTACAGTGAGGGGTGTGGGGTATATCAGTGTTACAGTGAGGGGAGTGGGGTATATCAGAGTGTTACAGTGAGGGGTGAGGGGTATTTCAGTTTTACAGTGAGGGGTGTGGTGTATATCAGAGTGTTACAGTGAGGGGTGTGGGGTGTATCAGTGTGTTACAGTGAGGGGTGTGGGGTATATCAGAGTGTTACAGTGAGGGCTGTGGGTTATATCAGAGTGTTACAGTGACGGGTGTGGGTTATATCAGAGTGTTACAGTGAGGGGTGTGGGGTATATCAGTGTTACAGTGAGGGGTGTGGGGTATATCAGAGTGTTACAGTGAGGGGTGTGGGGTATATCAGTGTGTTACAGTGAGGGGTGTGGGGTATTTCAGTGTTACAGTGAGGGGTGTGGGGTATTTCAGTGTTACAGTGAGGGGTGTGGGGTATTTCAGTGTTACAGTGAGGGGTGTGGGGTATTTCAGTGTTACAGTGAGGGGTGTGGGGTATTTCAGTGTTACAGTGAGGGGTGTGGGGTATTTCAGTGTTACAGTGAGGGGTGTGGGGTATTTCAGTGTTACAGTGAGGGGTGTGGGGTATATCAGATTGTTACATTGAGGGGTGTGGGGTATTTCAGTGTTACAGTGAGGGGTGTAGGGTATATCAGAGTGTTACATTGAGGGGTGTGGGGTATATCAGAGTGTTACAGTGAGGGGTGTGGGGTATTTCAGTGTTACAGTGAGGGGTGTGGGATATATCAGTGTTACAGTGAGGGGTGTGGGGTATATCAGTGTTACAGTGAGGGGTGTGGGGTATTTCAGTGTTACAGTGAGGGGTGTGGGGTATTTCAGTGTTACAGTGAGGGGTGTGGGGTATTTCAGTGTTACAGTGAGGGGTGTGGGGGTATATCAGATTGTTACAGTGAGGGCGATGAACTGGATTCCTCTTTCTCACGGCCGGCAGATGGATGAGGGACAGAGCGGCCTCACCAATCGCCGCACCTGACTGACCTCCTCAGGTCCTCTCTCCCCCGCCTCCTCTCCCGTGGTGCGCTCAGTGGTAACACAGCTCGGAGATCTCCATGGCCAGCTCTAAGCACTCCCCCGACTGCTGGCAGGCCTCAAAAATAGACGTCTCAGCATCACAGGCGCAGCGGCACTCACTGAACCGGACCCTCTCCCCGGCGCCCGGCATGTGAGCGGCCTGGCAGGGGCAACACAGCAGGCCGCAGGCAGTGTCCAGGAGGAGGGAGGGTAGCAGCTGGCAACAGTCGGAGAACTCACAGTAGAGACAGCTGAGCACTAAGTTGGCACAGGCATCTGAGGGGAAAGTGGGAGTGGAAAGGGAGGAGGAGGGGACAGCAGGGGAAGGGGAAAATAAACCCGAGAGTGGGAGAGAAGCAGGGAAGGAGAGAGAGAGAGAGAGACAGAGGGAGGTGTTAGTAGAGCGTCCTCAGCCTTGATAGTGACTCCCCAGACCCTCAATCTCCCCGTATCCCTCAATCCCCACCTTCTCCCTGTATCCCTCAATCCCACCTTCTCCCTGTATCCCTCAATCCCACCTTCTCCCCGTATCCCTCAATCCCACCTTCTCCCCGTATCCCTCAATCCCACCTTCTCCCCGTATCCCTCAATCCCACCTTCTCCCCGTATCCCTCAATCCCCATCATTCCCCCCTTGCTGTACCCCTTCCAGGTCCCGACATTCCTCCATGTGATAGCTTTCCCTCTCTCCCTCCCTCCCTCGCTCCCTCTCTCCATCTTGTTTAACCTGTGGACCCCTCCCCGCTCCGACCCTGGTGGGTATTGAACCCTCCACCTCAATGAACGGTCAGCTAGAGGTTTATCGATTCCTCATCTCCCAATCCCTGACAGTCATTGACTATCCGACAGAAACCAATCCAACTTCCTTCATCTTGACTCTAATCTCCTCACCCCAGGAATACCCTGTCCCTCCCCATAACTCTTCCTCCCGTGGTGTCACTGAGAAAGCCGTCCCCTCCCCTTCCCCCTCCGGCACTCTCTCTGGGTTCCCATGTGCCCTACGAGCAAGAGTTTGGAGCATTATCCTTCCCAAATCCTTCGATCTCACAAAATCCCAGGGGATTACAGGGAGCACAAGCGGCTGGAGAGTACAGAAAAGAACAACAGCCTGCATTTACATAGCACCTGCAATATAGAACATTGTCCCCAAGATGCTTTCCAAGAGAGCTTAAATCAGAGGGATTTTGATGCCAGGCTACATTGGGAGATATTAGGGAGAAGTGAGCAAGAGCCTGGGCGAAGAGGTCAGTTTTTAAGGGGTATTTCAAAAGGGGTGAGAGAGAGAGAGAGAGAGAGAGAGGAGGGGAGGAGAAAGAGAGAGAGAGAGAGTGAGAGAGGAGGAGAGAGAGAGAGAGGAGGGGAGGAGAGAGAGAGAGAGAGAGAGAGAGAGAGGAGGAGAGAGAGAGAGAGAGGGAGGAGGAGGAGAGAGAGAGAGAGAGGAGGGAGGAGAGAGAGAGGAGAGGAGAGAGAGGAGGGAGGAGAGAGATATAGAGGAGGAGAGAGAGAGAGGAGATGAAGGGAGGAGAGAGAGAGAGAGAGGAGAGGAGGAGAGAGAGAGAGAGGAGGGAGAGAGAGAGAGAGAGAGAGAGGAGGGGAGGAGAGAGAGAGAGAGGGAGGAGAGAGAGAGGAGGGGGGAGAGAGAGAGGGGAAGAGAGAGAGAGAGAGGGAGAGAGGAGGGGAGGAGAGAGAGAGAGAGAGAGAGAGAGGAGGGGAGGAGAGAGAGAGAGAGGGAGAGAGAGAGGAGAGAGAGGAAGAGAGAGAGGAGAGAGGAGAGAGGAGGGAGGAGAGAGAGAGAGAGAGAGAGGAGGGGAGGAGAGAGAGAGAGGAGAGAGAGAGAGAGAGGAAGAGAGAGAGAGAGAGAGGAGAGAGGAGGAGGAGAGAGAGAGAGAGAGAGAGAGGAGGGGAGGAGAGAGAGAGGGAGAGAGAGAGAGAGAGGGGAGAGAGAGAGAGAGAGGAGAGAGAGAGAGAGGAGAGAGGAGAGGAGGAGAGAGAGAGAGAGAGAGGGAGGGGAGGAGAGAGAGAAGAGAGGAGGAGAGGAGAGAGAGAGAGGAGGAGAGAGAGAGGAGGGGAGGAGAGAGAGAGGAGAGAGGAGAAGGAGAGAGAGAGAGGGGAGGAGAGAAAGAGAGAGAGGGGGAGAGAGAGA
>JANJGN010001910.1:0-2500 GCA_026770705.1 Isurus oxyrinchus
TTGCTCACTGGCAGGGGGGTGGGCCGTGGGGTCAGTGAGGTCAAGGCCTGGCCTCTGAACCCTCTGGCCAGGTCAACAGACCAATCGAATGTGGTGGTTCAAGTCCAAACATAATCCAAATTCAGCTTCATTCATCTTGTTAAAGCAGATCGGTCAGCGCTTGTGAAAGGTAGAGGGGCTGAAGGCAGGTAGCAGATCTCATGGTATGAAGGAACAGACTCGAGTGGCTGAATGGCCTCCTCCTGTTCCTAGGCAAGGAACTCGAGGACGGCTGAATGGCCTCCTCCTGTTACTGGCAAGGGGCCTCGAGGAGGGGCTGAATGGCCACAAAAACTGGGAGAGACACACTCTGACACTTCTCAGACTCTCTCTCTCACACACACACACACAGAGACAACCTTCACACACCTCAACACTCATTCACTGACTCACACACACACACACACACACATTCACTGACTCACACACACTCTCACACATTCTCTCTCTCACACACACACACACATAGAAACAACATTCACACAACTACACACATTCACTCACTCACACACACACACACACACACACACATTCACTGATTCTCACACACACTCTCACCACCACACTCTCACACATACTCTCTCACACACACACACAGAAACAATATTAACATACCTACACATGTTCACTGACTCACTCTCACCCTCACACACTCTCACACACAGACACATACACACACTAGATATCAACATTCACACACAAACACAAACAACACACACAGAATCAACATTCTCACACACACAAACACACACACACAGAATCAACATTCACACACAAACACAAACACACAACCCAGAATCAACATTTACACACACACAAACACACACACACACAACACAGAATCAACATTCTCACACACAGAAACACACACACACAACAGAATCAACATTCACACACACAGAAACAACACAACACACAGAATCAACATTCACACACACACAAAGACACACGCACACAGAATCAACATTCACACACACACACAAACACACACACACACACAGAATCACCATTCACACACACACAAGCACACACACACACACACACATAGAATCAACATTCACACACAAACCAAACACACACACAGAATCACCATTCACGCACCACAAGCACACACACACACACAGAATCAACATTCACACACACACAAAACACACACACACACACAGAATCAACATTCACACACACACAAACACACACACACACACAGAATCAACATTCACACACACAAACACACACAGAATCAACATTCACACACACAAAACACACACACACACACACACACACACACACACAGAATCAACATTCACATACACAAACACACACAGAATCAACATTCACACACACACACACACACACACACAGAATCAACATTCACAAACACACAAACACACACACACACACAGAATCAACAGTCACACACACACACACACACACACACAGAATCAACATTCACAAACACACAAACACACACACACACACAGAAGCAACAGTCACACACACGCACACAAACACACACAAATACAGAATCAACATTCACACACACACAACACACACACACACAGAATCAACATTCACACATACAACACACACACACAAACACACACACACAGAATCAACATTCACACACACACAAACATACACACACAGAATCAACATTCACACACACACAAACACCACACAGACACACACAGAATAAACATTCTCACACACACACACACAGAATCAACATTCACATATACAACCACACACACAGAATCAACATTCACACACACAAACACACACACACAGAATCAACAATCACACACACACAAACAAACACGCACGGAATCAACATTCACACACACACACACACACAGACAGAATCAAGATTCTCACACACACAAACACACACACACACACAGAATCTACATTCACACACAAATACACACACACAGAATCAACATTCTCACACACACAAACACACACACACACAGAATCAACATTCACACACACACACAGAATCAACATTCACACACACACACAGAATCAACATTCACACACACACAAACAAACATGCACGGAATCAACATTCACACACACACACACACAGAAACAACATACACACACACAAACACACACACACAGAATCAACATTCACACACACACACACACACACACACAAACACACACACACAGAATCAACATTCACACACAAACACAAACACACACACCCAGAATCAACATTTACACACACACAAACACACACACACACACACACAGAATCAACATTCTCACACACAGAAACACACACACACACAGAATCAACATTCACACACACACACACAAACACACAGAATCAACATTCACACACAAAGACACACGCACACAGAATCAACATTCACACACACACACAAACACACACACACACAGAATCACCATTCACACACACACAAGCACACACACACACACACACAGAATCAAC
>JANJGN010001910.1:32500-52500 GCA_026770705.1 Isurus oxyrinchus
AAGGAGAGCCGCACTGTCAGAGGGTCAGTGCTGAGGGAGAGCCGCACTGTTGGAGGGTCAGCACTGAGGGAGAGCCGCACTGTCGGAGGGTCAGTGCTGAGGGAGAGCCGCACTGTCGGAGGGTCAGTACTGAGGGAGAGCCGCACTGTCGGAGGGTCAGTGCTGAGGGAGAGCCGCACTGTCGGAGGGTCAGTGCTGAGGGAGAGCCGCACTGTCGGAGGGTCAGTGCTGAGGGAGAGCCGCACTGTCGGATGGTCAGTACTGAGGGAGAGCGGCACTGTCGGAGGGTCAGTGCTGAGGGAGAGCCGCACTGTCGGAGGGTCAGTGCTGAGGGAGAGCCGCACTGTCGGAGGGTCAGTGCTGAGGGAGAGCCGCACTGTCGGAGGGTCAATGCTGAGGGAGAGCCGCATTGTCGGAGGGTCAGTGCTGAGGGAGAGCCGCACTGTTGGAGGGTCAGCACTGAGGGAGAGCCGCACTGTCGGAGGGTCAGTGCTGAGGGAGAGCCGCACTGTCGGAGGGTCAGTACTGAGGGAGAGCTGCACTGTCGGAGGGTCAGTACTGAGGGAGAGCCGCACTGTCGGAGGGTCAGTACTGAGGGAGAGCTGCACTGTCGGAGGGTCAGTACTGAGGGAGAGCCGCACTGTTGGAGGGTCAGTACTGAGGGAGTGCCGCACTGTCGGAGGGTCAGTGCTGAGGGAGAGCCGCACTGTCGGAGGGTCAGTGCTGAGGGAGAGCCGCACTGTCGGAGGGTCAGTGCTGAGGGAGAGGCGCACTGTTGGAGGGCCAGTGCTGAGGGAGAGCCGCACTGTTGGAGGGTCAGTACTGAGGGAGTGCCGCAGTGTCGGAGGGTCAGTACTGAGGGAGTGCCGCACTGTCGGAGGGTCAGTACTGAGGGAGATCCGCACTGTCGGAGCGTCAGTGCTGAGGGAGAGCCGCACTGTCGGAGGGTCAGTACTGAGGGAGAGGCGCACTGTTGGAGGGCCAGTGCTGAGGGAGTGCCGCACTGTCGGTGGGTCAGTACTGAGGGAGAGCCGCACTGTCGGACGGTCAGTGCTGAGGGAGAGCCGCACTGTCGGAGGGTCAGTACTGAGGGAGAGCCGCACTGTTGGAGTGTCAGTACTGAGGGAGAGCCGCACTGTCGGAGGGTCAGTGCTGAGGGAGAGGCGCACTGTCGGAGAGTCAGCGCTGAGGGAGTGCCGCACTGTCGGAGGGTCAGTACTGAGGGAGAGCCGCACTGTCGGAGGGTCAGTACTGAGTGAGAGCCGCACTGTCGGAGGGTCAGCGCTGAGGGAGAGCCGCACTGTCGAAGGGTCAGTGCTGAGGGAGAGCCGCACTGTCGAAGGGTCAGTACTGAGGGAGAGCCGCACTGTCGGAGGGTCAGTACTGAGGGAGAGCCGCACTGTCGGAGGGTCAGTGCTGAGGGAGAGCTGCACTGTAGGAGGGTCAGTACTGAGGGAGAGCCGCACTGTCGAAGGGTCAGTGCTGAGGGAGAGCCGCACTGTCGAAGGGTCAGTACTGAGGGAGAGCCGCACTGTCGGAGGGTCAGTGCTGAGGGAGAGCCGCACTGTCGGAGGGTCAATGCTGAGGGAGAGCCGCACTGTCGGAGGGTCAGTGCTGAGAGAGCGCCGCACTGTCGGAGTGTCAGTGCTGAGGGAGAGCTGCACTGTTGGAGGGTCAGTGCTGAGGGAGAGCTGCACTGTTGGAGGGTCAGTGCTGAGGGAGAGCTGCACTGTTGGAGGGTCAGTACTGAGGGAGAGCCGCACTGTCGGAGGGTCAGTGCTGAGGGAGAGCTGCACTGTCGGAGGGTCAGGGCTGAGGGAGAGCTGCACTGTTGGAGGGTCAGTGCTGAGGGAGAGCGGCACTGTCGGAGGGTCAGTACTGAGGGAGAGCCGCACTGTCGGAGGGTCAGTGCTGAGGGAGAGCGGCACTGTCGGAGGGTCAGTACTGAGGGAGAGCCGCACTGTCGGAGGGTCAGTATTGATGAACACTTTGTCTCCCTCCGACTCTCCAGGGTTCCGAGGTGATTGAGCAGGTTTTGCACACAGTGAGCAGATCCAGAACCATTGAGGAGCTTGAGATGGAGAACACAGGACTGAAAGTGTAAGGAAGTCTGCGCTGTTAGCCGCATTGTTATCGAGGCAAACCCCTTCCCCTTCACTCCCACCGTACACAATCCCAATGGACCCAAACCCCTTCCCACTCACTCCCACTGTACACAATCCCAATGGACCCAAACCCCTTCCCCTTCACTCCCACCGTACACAATCCCAATCCCAAACCCCTTCCCCTTCACTCCCACTGTACACAATCCCAATGGACCCAAACCCCTTCCCCTTCACTCCCACTGTACACAATCCCAATGGACCCAAACCCCTTCCCGTTCACTCCCACTGTACACAATCCCAATCCCAAACCCCTTCCCCTTCACTCCCACTGTACACAATCCCAATCCCAAACCCCTTCCCCTTCACTCCCACTGTACACAATCCCAATCCCAAACCCCTTCCCCTTCACTCCCATCGTACACAATCCCAATGGACCCAAACCCCTTCCCCTTCACTCCCACTGTACACAATCCCAATGGACCCAAACCCCTTCCCCTTCACTCCCACTGTACACAATCCCAATGGACCCAAACCCCTTCCCCTTCACTCCCACTGTACACAATCCCAATCCCAAACCCCTTCCCCTTCACTCCCACTGTACACAATCCCAATGGACCCAAACCCCTTCCCCTTCACTCCCACTGTACACAATCCCAATGGACCCAAACCCCTTCCCGTTCACTCCCACTGTACACAATCCCAATGGACCCAAACCCCTTCCCCTTCACTCCCACTGTACACAATCCCAATGGACCCAAACCCCTTCCCCTTCACTCCCACTGTACACAATCCCAATCCCAAACCCCTTCCCCTTCACTCCCACTGTACACAATCCCAATGGACCCAAACCCCTTCCCCTTCACTCCCACTGTACACAATCCCAATCCCAAACCCCTTCCCCTTCACTCCCACTGTACACAATCCCAATGGACCCAAACCCCTTCCCCTTCACTCCCACTGTACACAATCCCAATGGACCCAAACCCCTTCCCCTTCACTCCCACTGTACACACTCCCAATCCCAAACCCCTTCCCCTTCACTCCCACTGTACACAATCCCAATGGACCCAAACCCCTTCCCCTTCACTCCCACCGTACACAATCCCAATGGACCCAAACCCCTTCCCGTTCACTCCCACCGTACACAATCCCAATGGACCCAAACCCCTTCCCCGTCACTCCCACTGTACACAATCCCAATCCCAAACCCCTTCCCGTTCACTCCCACCGTACACAATCCCAATGGACCCAAACCCCTTCCCCTTCACTCCCACTGTACACAATCCCAATGGACCCAAACCCCTTCCCCGTCACTCCCACTGTACACAATCCCAATGGACCCAAACCCCTTCCCCTTCACTCCCACTGTACACAATCCCAATGGACCCAAACCCCTTCCCCTTCGCTCCCACTGTACACAATCCCAATGGACCCAAACCCCTTCCCGTTCACTCCCACCGTACACAATCCCAATGGACCCAAACCCCTTCCCCTTCACTCCCACTGTACACAATCCCAATCCCAAACCCCTTCCCCTTCACTCCCACTGTACACAATCCCAATGGACCCAAACCCCTTCCCCTTCACTCCCACCGTACACAATCCCAATCCCAAACCCCTTCCCCTTCACTCCCACTGTACACAATCCCAATGGACCCAAACCCCTTCCCCTTCACTCCCACTGTACACAATCCCAATGGACCCAAACCCCTTCCTGTTCAGTCCCACTGTACACAATCCCAATCCCAAACCCCTTCCCCTTCACTCCCACCGTACACAATCCCAATGGACGCAAACCCCGTCCCCTTCACTCCCACCGTACACAATCCCCATGGACCCAAACCCCTTCCCCTTCACTCCCACCGTACACAATCCCAATGGTCCCAAACCCCTTCCCCTTCACTCCCACTGTACACAATCCCAATGGACCCAAACCCCTTCCCCTTCACTCCCACTGTACACAATCCCAATGGACCCAAACCCCATCCCCTTCACTCCCACTGTACGCAATCCCAATGGACCCAAACCCCTTCCCGTTCACTCCCACTGTACACAATCCCAATGGACCCAAACCCCTTCCCGTTCACTCCCACTGTACACAATCCCAATGGACCCAAACCCCTTCCCCTTCTCTCCCACCGTACACAATCCCAATGGACCCAAACCCCTTCCCCTTCACTCCCACTGTACACAATCCCAATGGACCCAAACCCCTTCCCCTTCACTCCCACCGTACACAATCACAATGGACCCAAACACCTTCCCCTTCACTCCCACCGTACACAATCCCAATGGACCCAAACCCCTTCCCCTTCACTCCCACCGTACACAATCCCAATGGACCCAAAACCCTTCCCCTTCACTCCCACTGTACACAATACCAATGGACCCAAACCCCTTCCCGTTCACTCCCACTGTACACAATCCCAATGGACCCAAACCCCTTCCCGTTCACTCCCACCGTACACAATCCCAATGGACCCAAACCCCTTCCCGTTCACTCCCACCGTACACAATCCCAATGGACCCAAACCCCTTCCCCTTCACTCCCACTGTACACAATCCCAATGGACCCAAACCCCTTCCCCTTCACTCCCACCGTACACAATCCCAATGGACCCAAACCCCTTCCCCTTCACTCCCACTGTACACAATCTCAATGGACCCAAACCCCTTCCCCTTCACTCCCACTGTACACAATCCCAATGGACCCAAACCCCTTCCCCTTCACTCCCACCGTACACAATCCCAATCCCAAACCCCTTCCCCTTCACTCCCACTGTACACAATCCCAATCCCAAACCCCTTCCCCTTCACTCCCACCGTACACAATCCCAATGGACCCAAACCCCTTCCCCTTCACTCCCACCGTACACAATCCCAATCCCAAACCCCTTCCCCTTCACTCCCACTGTACACAATCCCAATCCCAAACCCCTTCCCCTTCACTCCCACTGTACACAATCCCAATCCCAAACCCCTTCCCCTTCACTCCCACTGTACACAATCCCAATGGACCCAAACCCCTTCCCCTTCACTCCCACCGTACACAATCCCAATCCCAAACCCCTTCCCCTTCACTCCCACTGTACACAATCCCAATGGACCCAAACACCTTCCCGTTCACTCACACTGAACACAATCCCAATGGACCCAAACCCCTTCCCCTTCACTCCCACTGTACACAATCCCAATGGACCCAAACCCCTTCCCCTTCACTCCCACTGTACACAATCCCAATCCCAAACCCCTTCCCCTTCACTCCCACTGTACACAATCCCAATGGACCCAAACCCCTTCCCCTTCACTCCCACTGTACACAATCCCAATGGACCCAAACCCCTTCCCCTTCACCCCCACTGTACACAATCCCAATCCCAAACCCCTTCCCCTTCACTCCCACCGTACACAATCCCAATGGACCCAAAACCCTTCCCCTTCACTCCCACTGTACACAATCCCAATCCCAAACCCCTTCCCCTTCACTCCCACTGTACACAATCCCAATGGACCCAAACCCCTTCCCCTTCACTCCCACTGTACACAATCCCAATGGACCCAAACCCCTTCCCCTTCACTCCCACCGTACACAATCCCAATCCCAATTCCCATCCCCTTCACTCCCACCGTACACAATCCCAATGGACCCAAACCCCTTCCCCTTCACTCCCACCGTACACAATCCCAATCCCAAATCCCTTCCCCTTCACTCCCACTGTACACAATCCCAATGGACCCAAACCCCTTCCCGTTCACTCCCACTGTACACAATCCCAATGCACCCAAACCCCTTCCCCTTCACTCCCACCGTACACAATCCCAATCCCAAACCCCTTCCCGTTCACTCCCACTGTACACAATCCCAATCCCAAACCCCTTCCCCTTCACTCCCACCGTACACAATCCCAATGGACCAAAACCCCTTCCCGTTCACTCCCACCGTACACAATCCCAATCCCAAATCCCTTCCCCTTCACTCCCACCGTACACAATCCCAATGGACCCAAACCCCTTCCCGTTCACTCCCACTGTACACAATCCCAATGGACCCAAACCCCTTCCCGTTCACTCCCACTGTACACAATCCCAATGGACCCAAACCCCTTCCCCTTCACTCCCACTGTACACAATCTCAATGGACCCAAACCCCTTCCCCTTCACTCCCACTGTACACAATCCCAATGGACCCAAACCCCTTCCCCTTCACTCCCACTGTACACAATCCCAATGGACCCAAACCCCTTCCCGTTCACTCCCACCGTACACAATCCCAATGGACCCAAACCCCTTCCCCTTCACTCCCACCGTACACAATCCCAATGGACCCAAACCCCTTCCCCTTCACTCCCACCGTACACAATCCCAATGGACGCAAACCCCTTTCCCTTCACTCCCACCGTACACAATCCCAATGGACCCAAACCCCTTCCCCTTCACTCCCACTGTACACAATCCCAATGGACCCAAACCCCTTCCCCTTCACTCCCACCGTACACAATCCCAATGGACGCAAACCCCGTCCCCTTCACTCCCACCGTACACAATCCCAATGGACCCAAACCCCTTCCCCTTCACTCCCACCGTACACAATCCCAATGGACCCAAACCCCTTCCCCTTCTCTCCCACTGTACACAATTCCAATCCCAATTCCCATCCCCTTCACTCCCACCGTACACAATCCCAATGGGCCCAAACACCTTCCCCTTCACTCCCACCGTACACAATCCCAATGGACCCAAACCCCTTCCCCTTCTCTCCCACTGTACACAATCCCAATCCCAAACCCCTTCCCCTTCACTCACACCATACACAATCCCAATCCCAAACCCCTTCCCGTTCACTCCCACTGTACACAATCCCAATCCCAAACCCCTTCCCCTTCACTCCCACCGTACACAATCCCAATCCCAAACCCCTTCCCGTTCACTCCCACTGTACACAATCCCAATCCCAAACCCCTTCCCCTTCACTCCCACTGTACACAATCCCAATCCCAAACCCCTTCCCCTTCACTCCCACTGTACACAGTCCCAATCCCAAACCCCTTCCCGTTCACTCCCACCGTACACAATCCCAATGGACCCAAACCCCTTCACCTTCACTCCCACCGTACACAATCCCAATGGACCCAAACCCCTTCCCCTTCACTCCCACTGTACACAATCCCAATCCCAAACCCCTTCCCCTTCACTCCCACCGTACACAATCCCAATCCAAAACCCCTTCCCCTTCACTCCCACTGTACACAATCCCAATGGACCCAAACCCCTTCCCCTTCACTCCCACTGTACACAATCCCAATGGACCCAAACCCCTTCCCCTTCACTCCCACTGTACACAATCCCAATGGACCCAAACCCCTTCCCGTTCACTCCCACCGTACACAATCCCAATGGACCCAAACCCCTTCCCCTTCACTCCCACTGTACACAATCCCAATGGACCCAAACCCCTTCCCCTTCACTCCCACCGTACACAATCCCAATGGACCCAAACCCCTTCCCCATCACTCCCACTGTACACAATCCCAATCCCAAACCCCTTCCCCTTCACTCCCACTGTACACAATCCCAATCCCAAACCCCTTCCCCTTCACTCCCACCGTACACAATCCCAATGGACCCAAACCCCTTCCCGTTCACTCCCACTGTACACAATCCCAATGGACCCAAACCCCTTCCCCTTCACTCCCACTGTACACAATCCCAATGGAACCAAACCCCTTCCTGTTCACTCCCACCGTACACAATCCCAATGGACCCAAACCCCTTCCCCTTCACTCCCACTGTACACAATCCCAATCCCAAACCCCTTCCCCTTCACTCCCACTGTACACAATCCCAATCCCAAACCCCTTCCCCTTCACTCCCACCGTACACAATCCCAATGGACCCAAACCCCTTCCCGTTCACTCCCACTGTACACAATCCCAATGGACCCAAACCCCTTCCCCTTCACTCCCACTGTACACAATCCCAATGGACCAAAACCCCTTCCCGTTCACTCCCACCGTACACAATCCCAATGGACCCAAACCCCTTCCCCTTCACTCCCTCCGTACACAATCCCAATGGACCCAAACCCCTTCCCGTTCACTCCCACTGTACACAATCCCAATGGACCCAAACCCCTTCCCCTTCACTCCCACTGTACACAATCCCAATGGACCCAAACCCCTTCCCGTTCACTACCACCGTACAAAATCCCAATCCCAAACCCCTTCCCCTTCACTCCCACTGTACACAATCCCAATGGACCCAAACCCCTTCCCCTTCACTCCCACCGTACACAATCCCAATGGACCCAAACCCCTTCCACTTCAATCCCACCGTACACAATCCCAATCCCAAACCCCTTCCCCTTCACTCCCACCGTACACAATCCCAATGGACCCAAACCCCTTCCCCTTCACTCCCACTGTACACAATCCCAATGGACCCAAACCCCTTCCCCTTCACTCCCACCGTACACAATCCCAATCCCAAACCCCTTCCCCTTCACTCCCACTGTACACAATCCCAATGTACCCAAACCCCTTCCCCTTCACTCCCACCGTACACAATCCCAATGGACCCAAACCCCTTCCCGTTCACTCCCACCGTACACAATCCCAATCCCAAACCCCTTCCCCTTCACTCCCACCGTACACAATCCCAATGGACGCAAACCCCGTCCCCTTCACTCCCACCGTACACAATCCCCATGGACCCAAACCCCTTCCCCTTCACTCCCACCGTACACAATCCCAATGGTCCCAAACCCCTTCCCCTTCACTCCCACTGTACACAATCCCAATGGACCCAAACCCCTTCCCCTTCACTCCCACTGTACACAATCCCAATGGACCCAAACCCCATCCCCTTCACTCCCACTGTACACAATCCCAATGGACCCAAACCCCTTCCCGTTCACTCCCACTGTACACAATCCCAATGGACCCAAACCCCTTCCCGTTCACTCCCACTGTAAACAATTACTTGGACCCAAACCCCTTCCCATTCACTCCCACCGTACACAATCCCAATGGACCCAAACCCCTTCCCCTTCACTCCCACTGTACACAATCCCAATGGACCCAAACCCCTTCCCCTTCACTCCCACCGTACACAATCCCAATGGACCCAAACACCTTCCCCTTCACTCCCACCGTACACAATCCCAATGGACCCAAACCCCTTCCCCTTCACTCCCACCGTACACAATCCCAATGGACCCAAAACCCTTCCCCTTCACTCCCACTGTACACAATCCCAATGGACCCAAACCCCTTCCCGTTCACTCCCACTGTACACAATCCCAATGGACCCAAACCCCTTCCCGTTCACTCCCACCGTACACAATCCCAATGGACCCAAACCCCTTCCCGTTCACTCCCACCGTACACAATCCCAATGGACCCAAACCCCTTCCCCTTCACTCCCACTGTACACAATCCCAATGGACCCAAACCCCTTCCCCTTCACTCCCACCGTACACAATCCCAATGGACCCAAGCCCCTTCCCCTTCACTCCCACTGTACACAATCCCAATGGACCCAAACCCCTTCCCCTTCACTCCCACTGTACACAATCCCAATGGACCCAAACCCCTTCCCCTTCACTCCCACCGTACACAATCCCAATCCCAAACCCCTTCCCCTTCACTCCCACTGTACACAATCCCAATGGACCCAAACACCTTCCCGTTCACTCACACTGAACACAATCCCAATGGACCCAAACCCCTTCCCCTTCACTCCCACTGTACACAATCCCAATGGACCCAAACCCCTTCCCCTTCACTCCCACTGTACACAATCCCAATCCCAAACCCCTTCCCCTTCACTCCCACTTTACACAATCCCAATGGACCCAAACCCCTTCCCGTTCACTCCCACTGTACACAATCCCAATGGACCCAAACCCCTTCCCCTTCACTCCCACTGTACTCAATCCCAATGGACCCAAACCCCTTCCCCTTCACTCCCACTGTACACAATCCCAATCCCAAACCCCTTCCCCTTCACTCCCACCGTACACAATCCCAATGGACCCAAAACCCTTCCCCTTCACTCCCACTGTACACAATCCCAATCCCAAACCCCTTCCCCTTCACTCCCACTGTACACAATCCCAATGGACCCAAACCCCTTCCCCTTCACTCCCACTGTACACAATCCCAATGGACCCAAACCCCTTCCCCTTCACTCCCACCGTACACAATCCCAATCCCAATTCCCATCCCCTTCACTCCCACCGTACAAAATCCCAATGGACCCAAACCCCTTCCCCTTCACTCCCACCGTACACAATCCCAATCCCAAATCCCTTCCCCTTCACTCCCACTGTACACAATCCCAATGGACCCAAACCCCTTCCCGTTCACTCCCACTGTACACAATCCCAATGCACCCAAACCCCTTCCCCTTCACTCCCACCGTACACAATCCCAATCCCAAACCCCTTCCCGTTCACTCCCACTGTACACAATCCCAATCCCAAACCCCTTCCCCTTCACTCCCACCGTACACAATCCCAATGGACCAAAACCCCTTCCCGTTCACTCCCACCGTACACAATCCCAATCCCAAATCCCTTCCCCTTCACTCCCACCGTACACAATCCCAATGGACCCAAACCCCTTCCCGTTCACTCCCACTGTACACAATCCCAATGGACCCAAACCCCTTCCCGTTCACTCCCACTGTACACAATCCCAATGGACCCAAACCCCTTCCCCTTCACTCCCACTGTACACAATCTCAATGGACCCAAACCCCTTCCCCTTCACTCCCACTGTACACAATCCCAATGGACCCAAACCCCTTCCCCTTCACTCCCACTGTACACAATCCCAATGGACCCAAACCCCTTCCCGTTCACTCCCACCGTACACAATCCCAATGGACACAAACCCCTTCCCCTTCACTCCCACCGTACACAATCCCAATGGACCCAAACCCCTTCCCCTTCACTCCCACCGTACACAATCCCAATGAACGCAAACCCCTTTCCCTTCACTCCCACCGTACACAATCCCAATGGACCCAAACCCCTTCCCCTTCACTCCCACTGTACACAATCCCAATGGACCCAAACCCCTTCCCCTTCACTCCCACCGTACACAATCCCAATGGACGCAAACCCCGTCCCCTTCACTCCCACCGTACACAATCCCAATGGACCCAAACCCCTTCCCCTTCACTCCCACTGTACACAATCCCAATGGACCCAAACCCCTTCCCGTTCACTCCCACTGTACACAATCCCAATGGACCCAAACCCCTTCCCGTTCACTCCCACTGTACACAATCCCAATCCCAAACCCCTTCCCGTTCACTCCCACTGTACACAATCCCAATGGACCCAAACCCCTTCCCCTTCACTCCCACTGTACACAATCCCAATCCCAAACCCCTTCCCCTTCACTCCCACTGTACACAATCCCAATCCCAATTCCCATCCCCTTCACTCCCACCGTACACAATCCCAATGGACCCAAACACCTTCCCCTTCACTCCCACCGTACACAATCCCAATGGACCCAAACCCCTTCCCCTTCACTCCCACCGTACACAATCCCAATCCCAAACCCCTTCCCCTTCACTCCCACCGTACACAATCCCAATGGACCCAAACCCCTTCCCCTTCACTCCCACTGTACACAATCCCAATGGACCCAAACCCCTTCCCCTTCACTCCCACTGTACACAATCCCAATCCCAAACCCCTTCCCCTTCACTCCCACCGTACACAATCCCAATGGACCCAAAACCCTTCCCCTTCACTCCCACTGTACACAATCCCAATCCCAAACCCCTTCCCCTTCACTCCCACTGTACACAATCCCAATGGACCCAAACCCCTTCCCCTTCACTCCCACTGTACACAATCCCAATGGACCCAAACCCCTTCCCCTTCACTCCCACCGTACACAATCCCAATCCCAATTCCCATCCCCTTCACTCCCACCGTACACAATCCCAATGGACCCAAACCCCTTCCCCTTCACTCCCACCGTACACAATCCCAATCCCAAATCCCTTCCCCTTCACTCCCACTGTACACAATCCCAATGGACCCAAACCCCTTCCCGTTCACTCCCTCTGTACACAATCCCAATGCACCCAAACCCCTTCCCCTTCACTCCCACCGTACACAATCCCTATCCCAAACCCCTTCCCGTTCACTCCCACTGTACACAATCCCAATCCCAAACCCCTTCCCCTTCACTCCCACCGTACACAATCCCAATGGACCAAAACCCCTTCCCGTTCACTCCCACCGTACACAATCCCAATCCCAAATCCCTTCCCCTTCACTCCCACCGTACACAATCCCAATGGACCCAAACCCCTTCCCGTTCACTCCCACTGTACACAATCCCAATGGACCCAAACCCCTTCCCGTTCACTCCCACTGTACACAATCCCAATGGACCCAAACCCCTTCCCCTTCACTCCCACTGTACACAATCCCAATGGACCCAAACCCCATCCCCTTCACTCCCACTGTACACAATCCCAATGGACCCAAACCCCTTCCCGTTCACTCCCACTGTACACAATCCCAATGGACCCAAACCCCTTCCCGTTCACTCCCACTGTAAACAATTACTTGGACCCAAACCCCTTCCCATTCACTCCCACCGTACACAATCCCAATGGACCCAAACCCCTTCCCCTTCACTCCCACTGTACACAATCCCAATGGACCCAAACCCCTTCCCCTTCACTCCCACCGTACACAATCCCAATGGACCCAAACACCTTCCCCTTCACTCCCACCGTACACAATCCCAATGGACCCAAACCCCTTCCCCTTCACTCCCACCGTACACAATCCCAATGGACCCAAAACCCTTCCCCTTCACTCCCACTGTACACAATCCCAATGGACCCAAACCCCTTCCCGTTCACTCCCACTGTACACAATCCCAATGGACCCAAACCCCTTCCCGTTCACTCCCACCGTACACAATCCCAATGGACCCAAACCCCTTCCCGTTCACTCCCACCGTACACAATCCCAATGGACCCAAACCCCTTCCCCTTCACTCCCACTGTACACAATCCCAATGGACCCAAACCCCTTCCCCTTCACTCCCACCGTACACAATCCCAATGGACCCAAGCCCCTTCCCCTTCACTCCCACTGTACACAATCCCAATGGACCCAAACCCCTTCCCCTTCACTCCCACTGTACACAATCCCAATGGACCCAAACCCCTTCCCCTTCACTCCCACCGTACACAATCCCAATCCCAAACCCCTTCCCCTTCACTCCCACTGTACACAATCCCAATGGACCCAAACACCTTCCCGTTCACTCACACTGAACACAATCCCAATGGACCCAAACCCCTTCCCCTTCACTCCCACTGTACACAATCCCAATGGACCCAAACCCCTTCCCCTTCACTCCCACTGTACACAATCCCAATCCCAAACCCCTTCCCCTTCACTCCCACTTTACACAATCCCAATGGACCCAAACCCCTTCCCGTTCACTCCCACTGTACACAATCCCAATGGACCCAAACCCCTTCCCCTTCACTCCCACTGTACTCAATCCCAATGGACCCAAACCCCTTCCCCTTCACTCCCACTGTACACAATCCCAATCCCAAACCCCTTCCCCTTCACTCCCACCGTACACAATCCCAATGGACCCAAAACCCTTCCCCTTCACTCCCACTGTACACAATCCCAATCCCAAACCCCTTCCCCTTCACTCCCACTGTACACAATCCCAATGGACCCAAACCCCTTCCCCTTCACTCCCACTGTACACAATCCCAATGGACCCAAACCCCTTCCCCTTCACTCCCACCGTACACAATCCCAATCCCAATTCCCATCCCCTTCACTCCCACCGTACAAAATCCCAATGGACCCAAACCCCTTCCCCTTCACTCCCACCGTACACAATCCCAATCCCAAATCCCTTCCCCTTCACTCCCACTGTACACAATCCCAATGGACCCAAACCCCTTCCCGTTCACTCCCACTGTACACAATCCCAATGCACCCAAACCCCTTCCCCTTCACTCCCACCGTACACAATCCCAATCCCAAACCCCTTCCCGTTCACTCCCACTGTACACAATCCCAATCCCAAACCCCTTCCCCTTCACTCCCACCGTACACAATCCCAATGGACCAAAACCCCTTCCCGTTCACTCCCACCGTACACAATCCCAATCCCAAATCCCTTCCCCTTCACTCCCACCGTACACAATCCCAATGGACCCAAACCCCTTCCCGTTCACTCCCACTGTACACAATCCCAATGGACCCAAACCCCTTCCCGTTCACTCCCACTGTACACAATCCCAATGGACCCAAACCCCTTCCCCTTCACTCCCACTGTACACAATCTCAATGGACCCAAACCCCTTCCCCTTCACTCCCACTGTACACAATCCCAATGGACCCAAACCCCTTCCCCTTCACTCCCACTGTACACAATCCCAATGGACCCAAACCCCTTCCCGTTCACTCCCACCGTACACAATCCCAATGGACACAAACCCCTTCCCCTTCACTCCCACCGTACACAATCCCAATGGACCCAAACCCCTTCCCCTTCACTCCCACCGTACACAATCCCAATGAACGCAAACCCCTTTCCCTTCACTCCCACCGTACACAATCCCAATGGACCCAAACCCCTTCCCCTTCACTCCCACTGTACACAATCCCAATGGACCCAAACCCCTTCCCCTTCACTCCCACCGTACACAATCCCAATGGACGCAAACCCCGTCCCCTTCACTCCCACCGTACACAATCCCAATGGACCCAAACCCCTTCCCCTTCACTCCCACTGTACACAATCCCAATGGACCCAAACCCCTTCCCGTTCACTCCCACTGTACACAATCCCAATGGACCCAAACCCCTTCCCGTTCACTCCCACTGTACACAATCCCAATCCCAAACCCCTTCCCGTTCACTCCCACTGTACACAATCCCAATGGACCCAAACCCCTTCCCCTTCACTCCCACTGTACACAATCCCAATCCCAAACCCCTTCCCCTTCACTCCCACTGTACACAATCCCAATCCCAATTCCCATCCCCTTCACTCCCACCGTACACAATCCCAATGGACCCAAACACCTTCCCCTTCACTCCCACCGTACACAATCCCAATGGACCCAAACCCCTTCCCCTTCACTCCCACCGTACACAATCCCAATCCCAAACCCCTTCCCCTTCACTCCCACCGTACACAATCCCAATGGACCCAAACCCCTTCCCCTTCACTCCCACTGTACACAATCCCAATGGACCCAAACCCCTTCCCCTTCACTCCCACTGTACACAATCCCAATCCCAAACCCCTTCCCCTTCACTCCCACCGTACACAATCCCAATGGACCCAAAACCCTTCCCCTTCACTCCCACTGTACACAATCCCAATCCCAAACCCCTTCCCCTTCACTCCCACTGTACACAATCCCAATGGACCCAAACCCCTTCCCCTTCACTCCCACTGTACACAATCCCAATGGACCCAAACCCCTTCCCCTTCACTCCCACCGTACACAATCCCAATCCCAATTCCCATCCCCTTCACTCCCACCGTACACAATCCCAATGGACCCAAACCCCTTCCCCTTCACTCCCACCGTACACAATCCCAATCCCAAATCCCTTCCCCTTCACTCCCACTGTACACAATCCCAATGGACCCAAACCCCTTCCCGTTCACTCCCTCTGTACACAATCCCAATGCACCCAAACCCCTTCCCCTTCACTCCCACCGTACACAATCCCTATCCCAAACCCCTTCCCGTTCACTCCCACTGTACACAATCCCAATCCCAAACCCCTTCCCCTTCACTCCCACCGTACACAATCCCAATGGACCAAAACCCCTTCCCGTTCACTCCCACCGTACACAATCCCAATCCCAAATCCCTTCCCCTTCACTCCCACCGTACACAATCCCAATGGACCCAAACCCCTTCCCGTTCACTCCCACTGTACACAATCCCAATGGACCCAAACCCCTTCCCGTTCACTCCCACTGTACACAATCCCAATGGACCCAAACCCCTTCCCCTTCACTCCCACTGTACACAATCTCAATGGACCCAAACCCCTTCCCCTTCACTCCCACTGTACACAATCCCAATGGACCCAAACCCCTTCCCCTTCACTCCCACTGTACACAATCCCAATGGACCCAAACCCCTTCCCGTTCACTCCCACCGTACACAATCCCAATGGACCCAAACCCCTTCCCCTTCACTCCCACCGTACACAATCCCAATGGACCCAAACCCCTTCCCCTTCACTCCCACCGTACACAATCCCAATGGACGCAAACCCCTTTCCCTTCACTCCCACCGTACACAATCCCAATGGACCCAAACCCCTTCCCCTTCACTCCCACTGTACACAATCCCAATGGACCCAAACCCCTTCCCCTTCACTCCCACCGTACACAATCCCAATGGACGCAAACCCCGTCCCCTTCAGTCCCACCGTACACAATCCCAATGGACCCAAACCCCTTCCCCTTCACTCCCACTGTACACAATCCCAATGGACCCAAACCCCTTCCCGTTCACTCCCACTGTACACAATCCCAATGGACCCAAACCCCTTCCCGTTCACTCCCACTGTACACAATCCCAATCCCAAACCCCTTCCCGTTCACTCCCACTGTACACAATCCCAATGGACCCAAACCCCTTCCCCTTCACTCCCACTGTACACAATCCCAATCCCAAACCCCTTCCCCTTCACTCCCACTGTACACAATCCCAATCCCAATTCCCATCCCCTTCACTCCCACCGTACACAATCCCAATGGACCCAAACACCTTCCCCTTCACTCCCACCGTACACAATCCCAATGGACCCAAACCCCTTCCCCTTCACTCCCACCGTACACAATCCCAATCCCAAACCCCTTCCCCTTCACTCCCACCGTACACAATCCCAATGGACCCAAACCCCTTCCCCTTCACTCCCACTGTACACAATCCCAATGGACCCAAACCCCTTCCCCTTCACTCCCACTGTACACAATCCCAATCCCAATCCCCTTCCCCTTCACTCCCACCGTACACAATCCCAATGGACCCAAACCCCTTCCCCTTCTCTCCCACTGTACAGAATCCCAATCCCAAACCCCTTCCCGTTCACTCCCACTGTACACAATCCCAATGGACCCAAACCCATTCCCCTTCACTCCCACTGTACACAATCCCAATGGACCCAAACCCCTTCCCCTTCACTCCCACCGTACACAATCCCAATCCCAAACCCCTTCCGCTTCACTCCCACTGTACACAATCCCAATGGACCCAAACCCCTTCCCCTTCACTCCCACCGTACACAATCCCAATCCCAAACCCCTTCCCCTTCACTCCCACTGTACACAATCCCAATGGACCCAAACCCCTTCCCGTTCACTCCCACTGAACACAATCCCAATGGACCCAAACCCCTTCCCCTTCACTCCCACTGTACACAATCCCAATCCCAAACCCCTTCCCGTTCACTCCCACTGAACACAATCCCAATGGACCCAAACCCCTTCCCCTTCACTCCCACTGTACACAATCCCAATCCCAATTCCCAATCCCCTTCACTCCCACCGTACACAATCCCAATGGACCCAAACCCCTTCCCCTTCACTCCCACCATACACAATCCCAATCCCAAACCCCTTCCCCTTCACTCCCACTGTACACAATCCCAATCCCAAATCCCTTCCCCTTCACTCCCACTGTACACAATCCCAATGGACCTCAACCCCTTCCCGTTCACTCCCACTGTACACAATCCCAATGCACCCAAACCCCTTCCCCTTCACTCCCACTGTACACAATCCCCATGGACCCAAACCCCTTCCCGTTCACTCCCACCGTACACAATCCCAATCGCAAACCCCTTCCCGTTCACTCCCACTGTACACAATCCCAATGGACCCAAACCCCTTCCCGTTCACTCCCACTGTACACAATCCCAATGGACCCAAACCCCTTCCCCTTCACTCCCACCGTACACAATCCCAATGGACCCAAACCCCTTCCCCTTCACTCCCACCGTACACAATCCCAATGGACCCAAACCCCTTCCCGTTCACTCCCACCGTGCACAATCCCAATCCCAAACCCCTTCCCCTTCACTCCCACTGTACACAATCCCAATCCCAAACCCCTTCCCCTTCACTCCCACTGTACACAATCCCAATGGACCCAAACCCCTTCCCGTTCACTCCCACCGTACACAATCCCAATGTACCCAAACCCCTTCCCCTTCACTCCCACCGTACACAATCCCAATGGACCCAAACCCCTTCCCCTTCACTCCCACTGTACACAATCCCAATGGACACAAACCCCTTCCCCTTCACTCCCACTGTACACAATCCCAATCCCAAACCCCTTCCCCTTCACTCCCACTGTACACAATCCCAATGGACCCAAACCCCTTCCCCTTCACTCCCACCGTACACAATCCCGACGGACCCAAACCCCTTCCCCTTCACTCCCACCGTACACAATCCCAATGGACCCAAACCCCTTCCCGTTCACTCCCACCGTACACAATCCCAATCCCAAACCCCTTCCCGTTCACTCCCACTGTACACAATCCCAATGGACCCAAACCCCTTCCCGTTCACTCCCACTGTACACAATCCCAATGGACCCAAACCCCTTCCCCTTCACTCCCACTGTACACAATCCCAATGGACCCAAACCCCTTCCCCTTCACTCCCACTGTACACAATCCCAATGGACCCAAACCCCTTCCCCTTCACTCCCACCGTACACAATCCCAATGGACCCAAACCCCTTCCCCTTCACTCCCATTGTACACAATCCCAATCCCAAACCCCTTCCCGTTCACTCCCACTGTACACAATCCCAATGGACCCAAACCCCTTCCCCTTCACTCCCACTGTACACAATCCCAATGGACCCAAACCCCTTCCCCTTCACTCCCACCGTACACAATCCCAATGGACCCAAACCCCTTCCCCTTCACTCCCACTGTACACAATCCCAATCCCAAACCCCTTCCCCTTCACTCCCACCGTACACAATCCCAATCCCAAACCCCTTCCCCTTCACTCCCACTGTACACAATCCCAATGGACCCAAACCCCTTCCCGTTCACTCCCACTGTACACAATCCCAATGGACCCAAACCCCTTCCCGTTCACTCCCACCGTACACAAACCCAATCCCAAACCCCTTCCCGTTCACTCCCACCGTACACAATCCCCATGGACCCAAACCCCATCCCCTTCACTCCCACTGTACACAATCCCAATGTACCCAAACCCCTTCCCCTTCACTCCCACTGTACACAATCCCAATCCCAAACCCCTTCCCCTTCACTCCCACTGTACACAATCCCAATCCCAAACCCCTTCCCCTTCACTCCCACTGTACACAATCCCAATCCCAAACCCCTACCCCTTCACTCCCACTGTACACAATCCCAATGGACCCAAACCCCTTCCCCTTCACTCCCACCGTACACAATCCCAATGGACCCAAACCCCTTCCCCTTCACTCCCACCGTACACAATCCCAATGTACCCAAACCCCTTCCCCTTCACTCCCACCGTACACAATCCCAATGGACCCAAACCCCTTCCCCTTCACTCCCACTGTACACAATCCCAATGGACCCAAACCCCTTCCCATTCACTCCCACTGTACACAATCCCAATGGACCCAAACCCCTTCCCCTTCACTCCCACTGTACACAATCCCAATAGACCCAAACCCCTTCCCCTTCACTCCCACTGTACACAATCCCAATGGACCCAAACCCCTTCCCATTCACTCCCACCGTACACAATCCCAATGGACCCAAACCCCTTCCCGTTCACTCCCACCGTACACAATCCCAATGGACCCAAACCCCTTCTCCTT
>JANJGN010001910.1:60000-95000 GCA_026770705.1 Isurus oxyrinchus
TAGGGGCTGGAGGAGGTTACACTAGGGAGGGGTGTAGGGGCTGGAGGAGGTTACAGAGATAGGGAGGAGTGTAGGGGGCTGGAGGAGGTTACAGAGATAGGGAGGGTTGTAGGGAAAGGAGGAGGTTACAGAGATAGGGAGGGGTGTAGGGGCTGGAGGAGGTTACAGAGATAGGGAGGGGTGTAGGGTCTGGAGGAGGTTACAGAGATAGGGAGGGTGTAGGGGCTGGAGGAGGTTACAGAGTCAGGGAGTGGTGTAGGGGGCTGGAGGAGGTTACAGAGATAGGGAGGGGTATTGGGCTGGAGGAGGTTACAGAGATAGGGAGGGGTGTAGGGGGCTGGATGAGGTTATGGAGATAGGGAGGGGTGTAGGGGGCTGGAGGAGGTTACAGAGAGAGAAAGGGGTGTATAGGCTGGAGGAGGTTACAGACATAGGGAGGGGTGTAGGGGCTGGAGGAGGTTACACAGATAGGGAGGGGTGTAGGGGCAGGAGGAGGTTACAGAGATAGGGAGGGGTGAAAGGGGGCTGGAGGAGGTTACAGAGATAGGGAGGGGTGTAGGGGCTGGAGGAGGATATAGAGATAGGGAGGGGTGTCGGGGCTGGAGGAGGTTACAGAGATAGGGAGGGGTGTAGGGGGGCTGGAGGAGGTTACAGAGGTAGGGAGGGGTGTAGGAGCTGGAGGGGGATATAGAGATAGGGAGGGGTGTAGGGCTGGAGGAGGTTACAGAGATAGGGAGGGGTGTAGGGGGCTGGAGGTTGTTACAGAGGTAGGGAGGGGTGTAGGGGATGCAGGATGTTACAGAGATAGGGAAGGTTGTAGGGGGTGGAGGAGGTTACAGAGATAGGGAGGGGTGTAGGGGGTGGAGGAGGTTACAGAGATAGGGACGGGTGTAAGGGCTCGAGGAGGTTACAGAGATAGGGAGGGGAGTAGGGACTGGAGGAGGTTACAGAGATAGGGAGAGGTGTAGGGGCTGGAGGAGGTTACAGAGATAGGGAGGGGTGTAGGGGCTGGAGGATGTTACAGAGATAGGGAGGGTGTAGGGGCTGGAGGAGGTTACAGAGATAGGGAGGGGTGTAGTGGCTGGAGGAGGTTACAGAGATAGGGAGGGGTGTAGGGGGCTGGAGGAGGTTACAGAGATAGGGAGGGTTGTAGTTGCTGGAGGAGGTTACAGAGATAGGGAGGGGTGCAAGGGCTGGAGGAGGTTACAGAGATAGGGAGGGCTGTAAGGGCTGGAGGAGGTTACAGGGATAGGGAGGGGTGTAGGGGCTGGAGGAGGTTACAGAGATAGGGAGGGGTGTAGGGGCTGGAGGAGGTTACAGAGATAGGGAGGGTTACAGGGGCTGGAGGAGGTTACAGGGATAGGGAGGGGTGTAGGGGCTGGAGGAGGTTACAGGGATAGGGAGGGGTGTAGGAGCTGGAGGAGGTTACAGGGATAGGGAGGGGTGTAGGGGCTGGAGGAGGTTACAGGGATAGGGAGGTGTGTAGGGGCTGGAGGAGGTTACAGAGATAGGGAGGGGTGTAGGGGCTGGAGGAGGTTACAGAGATAGGGAGGGGTGTAGGGGGCTGGAGGAGGTTACAGAGATAGGGAGGGGTGTAGGGGCTGGAGGAGGTTACAGAGATAGGGAGGGGTGTAGGGGGTTGGAGGAGGTTACAGAGATAGGGAGGGGTGTAGGGGCTGGAGGAGGTTACAGAGATAGGGAAGGGTGTAGGGGCTGGAGGAGGTTACAGAGATAGGGAGGGGTGTAGGGGTTGGAGGAGGTTACAGAGATAGGGAGAGGTGTAGGGGCTGGAGGAGATTACAGAGATAGGAAGGGTGTAGGGGCTGGAGGAGGTTACAGAGATAGGGAGGGTTGTAGGGGCTGGAGGAGGTTACAAAGATAGGGAGGGGTGTAGGGGCAGGAGGAGGTTACAGAGATAGGGAGGGGTGTAGGGGCTGGAGGAGGTTACAGGGATAGGGAGGGGTGTAGGGGCTGGAGGAGGTTACAGAGATAGGGAGGGGTGTAGGGGCTGGAGGAGGTTACAGAGATAGGGAGGGGTATAGGGGGCTGGAGGAGGTTACAGAGATAGGGAGGGGTGTAGGGGCTGGAGGATGTTACAGAGATAGGGAGGGGTGTTGGGGCTGGAGGAGGTTACAGAGATAGGGAGGGGTGTAGGGGCTGGAGGAGGTTACAGAGATAGGGAGGGGTGTAGGGGCTGGAGGAGGTTACAGAGATAGGGAGGGCTGTAAGGGCTGGAGGAGGTTACAGGGATAGGGAGGGGTGTAGGGGCTGGAGGAGGTTACAGAGATAGGGAGGGCTGTAAGGGCTGGAGGAGGTTACAGAGATAGGGAGGGCTGTAAGGGCTGGAGGAGGTTACAGAGATAGGGACGGGTGTAGGGGCTGGAGGAGTTTACAGGGATAGGGAGGGGTGTAAGAGCCTCACACGTGATAACAGGACTGGAATTTTACATACCTGCCCTGGCGTCTGTTGTTGAGAAACGTGCTCTACAAATCTCCTCTCATCCGTTCCTCTCCTTTCCCAAGGTCTGGTCCCTCTCGCTCAGACGCTGAACAATGGACATAACTTCACCAACACGCTGACTCACTTGGACCTGAGCAGGAACCCGGGCATGTTGGCTGGAGACGATGCTGCGGTGAGTTCCTACAACCAGGGAAACATGGGAACCTGATCACTCTCACTGGATCACCCCGAAAGCGAGATTCACTCTGTACCTTACCCCGTGCTGTACCTGTCCTGGGAGTGTTTGATGGGGACAGTGTAGAGGGAGATTTACTATGTATCTAACCCCGTGCTGTACCTGTCCTGGGAGTGTTTGATGGGGACAGTGTAGAGGGAGCTTTACTCCGTATCTAACCCTGTGCTGTACCTGTCCTGGGAGTGTTTGATGGGGACAGTGTTGAGGGAGCTTTACTCTGTATCTAACCCCGTGCTGTACCTGTCCTGGGAGTGTTTGATGGGGACAGTGTAGAGGGAGATTTACTCTGTATCTAACCCCGTGCTGTACCTGTCCTGGGAGTGTTTGATGGGGACGGTGTAGAGGGAGATTTACTCTGTATCTAACCCCGTGCTGTACCTGTCCTGGGAGTGTTTGATGGGGACAGTGTAGAGGGAGATTTACTCTGTATCTAACCCTGTGCGGTACCTGTCCTGGGAGTGTTTGATGGGGACAGTGTAGAGGGAGCTTTACTCTGTATCTAACCCCGTGCTGTACCTGTCCTGGGAGTGTTTGATGGGGACAGTGTAGAGGGAGTTTTACTCTGTATCTAACCCTGTGCTGTACCTGTCCTGGGAGTGTTTGATGGGGACAGTGTAGAGGGAGTTTTACTCTGTATCTAACCCTGTGCTGTACCTGTCCTGGGAGTGTTTGATGGGGACAGTGTAGAGGGAGTTTTACTCTGTATCTAACCCCGTGCTGTAACTGCCCTGGGAGTGTTTGATGGGGACAGTGTAGAGGGAGCTTTACTCTGTATCTAACCCTGTGCTGTACCTGTCCTGGGAGTGTTTGATGGGGACAGTGTAGAGGGAGCTTTACTCTGTATCTAACCCTGTGCTGTACCTGTCCTGGGAGTGTTTGATGGGGACAGTGTAGAGGGAGATTTACTCTGTATCTAACCCCGTGCTGTACCTGTCCTGGGAGTGTTTGATGGGGACGGTGTAGAGGGAGATTTACTCTGTATCTAACCCCGTGCTGTACCTGTCCTGGGAGTGTTTGATGGGGACAGTGTAGAGGGAGATTTACTCTGTATCTAACCCCGTGCGGTACCTGTCCTGGGAGTGTTTGATGGGGACAGTGTAGAGGGAGCTTTACTCTGTATCTAACCCCGTGCTGTACCTGTCCTGGGAGTGTTTGATGGGGACAGTGTAGAGGGAGTTTTACTCTGTATCTAACCCTGTGCTGTACCTGTCCTGGGAGTGTTGGATGGGGACAGTGTAGAGGGAGCTTTACTCTGTATCTAACCCCGTGCTGTACCTGTCCTGGGAGTGTTTGATGGGGACAGTGTAGAGGAAGCTTTACTCTGTATCTAACCCCGTGCTGTACCTGTCCTGGGAGTGTTTGATGGGGACAGTGTAGAGGGAGATTTACTCTGTATCTAACCCCGTGCTGGACCTGTCCTGGGAGTGTTTGATGGGGACAGTGTAGAGGGATCTTTACTCTGTATCTAACCCCGTGCTGTACCTGTCCTGGGAGTGTTTGATGAGGACAGTGTGGAGGGAGATTTACTCTGTATCTAACCCCGTGCTGTACCTGTCCTGGGAGTGTTTGATGGGGATGGTGTAGAGGGAGCTTTACTCTGTATCTAACCCCGTGCTGTACCTGTCCTGGGAGTGTTTGATGGGGACAGTGTGGAGGGAGATTTACTCTGTATATAACCCCGTGCTGTACCTGTCCTGGGAGTGTTTGATGGGGATGGTGTAGAGGGACCTTTACTCTGTATCTAACCCCGTGCTGTACCTGCCCTGGGAGTGTTTGATGGAGACAGTGTGGAGGGAGATTTACTCTGTATCTAACCCCGTGCTGTACCTGTCCTGGGAGTGTTTGATGGGGACGGTGTAGAGGGAGCTTTACTCTGTATCTAACCCCGTGCTGTACCTGTCCTGGGAGTGTTTGATGGGGACGGTGTAGAGGGAGCTTTACTCTGTGTCTAACCCCATGCTGTACCTGTCCTGGGAGTGTTTGATGGGGACAGTGTAGAGGGAGCATTACTCTGTATCTCACCCCGTGCTGTACCTGTCCTGGGAGTGTTTGATGGGGACAGTGTAGAGGGACATGTACTCTGTATCTAACCCCGTGCTGTACCTGTCCTGGGAGTGTTTGATGGGGACAGTGTAGAGGGAGATGTACTCTGTATCTAACCCCATGCTGTACCTGTCCTGGGAGTGTTTGATGGGGACAGTGTAGAGGGAGATTTACTCTGTATCTCACCCCGTGCTGTACCTGTCCTGGGAGTGTTTGATGGGGACAGTGTAGAGGGAGATTTACTCTGTATCTAACCCCGTGCTGTACCTGTCCTGGGAGTGTTTGATGGGGCAGTGTAGAGGGAGATTGACTCTGTATCTAACCCCGTGCTTTACCTATCCTGGGAGTGTTTGATGGGGACAGTGTAGAGGGAAATTTACTCTGTATCTAACCCCGTGCTGTACCTGTCCTGGGAGTGTTTGATGGAGACAGTGTGGAGGGAGCTTTACTCTGTATCTAACCCCGTGCTGTACCTGTCCTGGGAGTGTTTGATGGGGACAGTGTAGAGGGAGATTTACTCTGTATCTAACCCCGTGCTGTACCTGTCCTGGGAGTGTTTGATGGAGATGGTGTAGAGGGAGCTTTACTCTGTATCTAACCCCGTGTTGTACCTGTCCTGGGAGTGTTTGATGGGGACAGTGTAGAGGGATCTTTACTCTGTATCTAACCCCGTGCTGTACCTGTCCTGGGAGTGTTTGATGGGAACGGTGTAGAGGGAGCTTTACTCTGTATCTAACCCCATGCTGTACCTGTCCTGGGAGTCTTTGATGGGGCAGTGTAGAGGGAGATTGACTCTGTATCTAACCCCGTGCTTTATCTGTCCTGGGAGAGTTTGATGGGACAGTGTAGAGGGAGATTTACTCTGTATCTAACCCCATGCTGTACCTGTCCTGGGATTGTTTGATGGGGACGGTGTAGAGGGAGATTTACTCTGTATCTAACCCCGTGCTGTACCTGTCCTGGGAGTGTTTGATGGGGACAGTGTAGAGGGAGCTTTACTCTGTATCTAACCCCGTGCTGTACCTGTCCTGGGAGTGTTTGACGGGGACAGTGTAGAGGGAACTTTACTCTGTATCTAACCCTGTGCTTTACCTGTCCTGGGAGTGTTTGATGGAGACAGTGTAGAGGCAGCTTTACTCTGTATCTAACCCTGTGCTGTACCTGTCCTGGGAGTGTTTGATGGGGACAGTGTAGAGGGAGATTTACTCTGTATCTAACCCCGTGCTGTACCTGTCTTGGGAGTGTTTGATGGGGACAGTGTAGAGGGAGATTTACTCAGTATCTAACCCCGTGCTGTACCTGTCCTGGGAGTGTTTGATGGGGACAGTGTAGAAGGAGATTTACTCTGTATCTAACCCCGTGCTGTACCTGTCCTGGGAGTGTTTGATGGGGACAGTGTAGAGTGAGATTTACTCTGTATCTAACCCCGTGCTGTACCTGTCCTGGGAGTGTTTGATAGGGACAGTGTAGAGGGAGCTTTACTCTGTATCTAACCCCGTGCTGTACCTGTCCTGGGAGTGTTTGATGGGGACAGTGTAGAGGGAGATTTACTCTGTATCTTACCCCGTGTTGTACCTGTCCTGGGAGTGTTTGATGGGGACAGTGCAGAGGGAGCTTTACTCTGTATCTAACCCCGTGCTGTACCTGTCCTGGGAGTGTTTGATGGGGCAGTGTAGAGGGAGATTGACTCTGTATCTAACCCCGTGCTTTACCTATCCTGGGAGTGTTTGATGGGGACAGTGTAGAGGGAGCTTTACTCTGTATCTAACCCCGTGCTGTACCTGTCCTGGGAGTGTTTGATGGAGACAGTGTAGAGGGAGCTTTACTCTGTATCTAACCCCGTGCTGTACCTGTCCTGGGAGTGTTTGATGGGGACAGTGTAGAGGGAGCTTTACTCTGTATCTAACCCCGTGCTGTACCTGTCCTGGGAGTGTTTGTTGGGGACAGTGTAGAGGGAGCTTTACTCTGTATCTAACCCCGTGCTGTATATTAACTGTTTTGCAGAATTTGTATAATTTTCTTGCCCGACAGAATGTCTTAGTCGATCTGAATCTCGCTGGGACCGATTGTGCTATTGATGTTGTGAGTATCAGCTTATCCATCTCAAACTCACAGTTCCAGTCTCCTTATCCCCTTCGGTTAGACCCACATTCAGAGCACCGTGCACAGTTCCGGTCTCTGTATCCCCCTCGGTTAGACCACACTCGGTGCACCGTGCACAGTTCCGGTCTCCGTGTCCCCCTCGGTTAGACCACACTCGGAGCACCGTGCACAGTTCCGGTCTCCGTATCCCCCCTCGGTTAGACCACACTCGGAGCACCGTGCACAGTTCCGGTCTCTGTATCCCTCGGTTAGACCACACTCGGAGCACCGTGCACAGTTCCTGTCTCTGTATCCCTCGGTTAGACCCACACTCGGAGCACCGTGCACAGTTCCGGTCTCCGTATCCCCCCTCGGTTAGACCACACTCGGAGCACCGTGCACAGTTCCGGTCTCTGTATCCCTCGGTTAGACCACACTCGGAGCACCGTGCACAGTTCCTGTCTCTGTATCCCTCGGTTAGACCCACACTCGGAGCACCGTGCACAGTTCCGGTCTCCGTATCACCCACGGTTAGACAACACTCGGAGCACCGTGCACAGTTCTGGTCTCCGTATCCCCTTCGGTTAGACCACACTCGGAGCACCGTGCACCGTTCCGGTCTCCGTATCCCTCGGTTAGACCACACTCGGAGCACCGTGCACAGTTCCGGTCTCCGTATCCCCTTCGGTTAGACCATACTCAGAGCACCGTGCACCGTTCTGGTCTCCTTATCCCTCGGTTAGACCACACTCGGAGAACCGTGCACAGTTCCGGTCTCCGTATCCCCCTCGGTTAGACCATACTCGGAGCACCGTGCACAGTTCCGGTCTCCGTACCCCCCTCGCTTAGACCCACACTCGGAGCACCGTGCACAGTCCCGGTCTCCGTATACCCCTCGGTTAGACCACACTCGGAGCACCGTGCACAGTTCCGGTCTCCGTATCCCCCTCGGTTAGACCCACACTCGGAGCACCGTGCACAGTTCCGGTCTCCGTATCCCCCTCGGTTAGACCACACTCGGAGCACCGTGTACAGTTCCGGTCTCCGTATTCCCCTCAGTTAGACCCACACTCGGAGCACCGTGTACAGTTCCGGTCTCCGTATTCCCCTCGGTTAGACCACACTCGGAGCACCGTGCACAGTTCCGGTCTCCGTATCCCCCTCGGTTAGACCACACTCGGAGCACCGTGCACCGTTCCGGTCTCCGTATCCCTCGGTTAGACCACGCCGGGAGCACTGTACAGCCTTCGATCGCCCGATGTTGTCTCTCTCTTGCCCTCCCACAGCTGTTTGGCGCTCTGCTACACGGATGCTGCACTCACTTGAGCCACCTTAACCTCTCGAACAACAACTTCTCACACAAGTAAGTGATCTCCGGCTCCCCCTCCACCTGCGTCTCCGGGACTCTCTGCGCATTGTTCCTGCCTGTGCCTCTCATCCCAAGGGAGTGACGGTGTGGAATTTGGGGAGGGATAGACTGCGAGGTTCTGGCGCAAATGGACACAGGGAGTGACAAGGTATTGGAGGTGTCGGCAGGCTTGAAAGTGGACAAATCCCCAGGTCCGGATTTGTCCCTCCCGGTTTTTACCCTGTTCCGCTTTTGCCCCCTTGCCCCTGAGAAAGCCGGGGGTAACCTGGGCAATTGTGAGACCGTCCTTTTTGGCAGGAAGGTTGAAAGGGAAGCCTGTTATCCGAATGGTGAGAGATTGCAGAGCTCTGAGACGCAGAGGGATCTGGGTGTCCTAGTGCATGAATCACAGAAGGTTAGTATGAAGTGTATTATCTACATGGTGAGAGATTGCGGAGCTCTGAGGTGCAGAGGGATCTGGGTGTCCTAGTGCATGAATCACAGAAGGTTAGTATGAAGTGTGTTATCTAAATGGTGAGAGATTGCAGAGCTCTGAGACACAGAGGGATCTGGGTGTCCTAGTGCATGAATCACAGAAGGTTAGTATGAAGTGTATTATCTAAATGGTGAGAGATTGCAGAGCTCTGAGACACAGAGGGATCTGGGTGTCCTAGTGCATGAATCACAGAAGGTTAGTATGAAGTGTATTATCTAAATGGTGAGAGATTGCAGAGCTCTGAGACACAGAGGGATCTGGGTGTCCTAGTGCATGAATCACAGAAGGTTAGTATGAAGTGTATTATCTACATGGTGAGAGATTGCAGAGCTCTGAGACACAGAGGGATCTGGGTGTCCTAGTGCATGAATCACAGAAGGTTAGTATGAAGTGTATTATCTAAATGGTGAGAGATTGCAGAGCTCTGAGGTACAGAGGGATCTGGGTGTCCTAGTGCATGAATCACAGAAGGTTAGTATGAAGTGTATTATCTAAATGGTGAGAGATTGCAGAGCTCTGAGGTACAGAGGGATCTGGGTGTCCTAGTGCATGAATCACAGAAGGTTAGTATGAAGTGTATTATCTAAATGGTGAGAGACTGCAGAGCTCTGAGACGCAGAGGGATCTGGGTGTCCTAGTGCATGAATCACAGAAGGTTAGTATGAAGTGTATTATCTAAATGGTGAGAGATTGCAGAGCTCTGAGACGCAGAGGGATCTGGGTGTCCTAGTGCATGAATCACAGAAGGTTAGTATGAAGTGTGTTATCTAAATGGTGAGAGATTGCAGAGCTCTGAGACGCAGAGGGATCTGGGTGTCCTAGTGCATGAATCACAGAAGGTTAGTATGAAGTGTATTATCTACATGGTGAGAGATTGCGGAGCTCTGAGGTGCAGAGGGATCTGGGTGTCCTAGTGCATGAATCACAGAAGGTTAGTATGAAGTCTATTATCTAAATGGTGAGAGATTGCAGAGCTCTGAGACGCAGAGGGATCTGGGTGTCCTAGTGCATGAATCACAGAAGGTTAGTATGAAGTGTATTATCTAAATGGTGAGAGATTGCAGAGCTCTGAGGTACAGAGGGATCTGGGTGTCCTAGTGCATGAATCACAGAAGGTTAGTATGAAGTGTATTATCTAAATGGTGAGAGATTGCAGAGCTCTGAGGTACAGAGGGATCTGGGTGTCCTAGTGCATGAATCACAGAAGGTTAGTATGAAGTGTATTATCTAAATGGTGAGAGACTGCAGAGCTCTGAGACGCAGAGGGATCTGGGTGTCCTAGTGCATGAATCACAGAAGGTTAGTATGAAGTGTATTATCTAAATGGTGAGAGATTGCAGAGCTCTGAGACGCAGAGGGATCTGGGTGTCCTAGTGCATGAATCACAGAAGGTTAGTATGAAGTGTGTTATCTAAATGGTGAGAGATTGCAGAGCTCTGAGACGCAGAGGGATCTGGGTGTCCTAGTGCATGAATCGCAGAAGGTTAGTATGAAGTGTATTATCTAAATGGTGAGAGATTGCAGAGCTCTGAGGTACAGAGGGATCTGGGTGTCCTAGTGCATGAATCACAGAAGGTTAGTATGAAGTGTATTATCTAAATGGTGAGAGATTGCAGAGCTCTGAGACGCAGAGGGATCTGGGTGTCCTAGTGCATGAATCACAGAAGGTTAGTATGAAGGTATTACCTAAATGGTGAGAGATTGCAGAGCTCTGAGGTACAGAGGGATCTGGGTGTCCTAGTGCATGAATCACAGAAGGTTAGTATGAAGTGTATTATCTAAATGGTGAGAGATTGCAGAGCTCTGAGGTACAGAGGGATCTGGGTGTCCTAGTGCATGAATCACAGAAGGTTAGTATGAAGTGTATTATCTAAATGGTGAGAGATTGCAGAGCTCTGAGGTGCAGAGGGATCTGGGTGTCCTAGTGCATGAATCACAGAAGGTTAGTATGAAGGTATTACCTAAATGGTGAGAGATTGCAGAGCTCTGAGGTACAGAGGGATCTGGGTGTCCTAGTGCATGAATCACAGAAGGTTAGTATGAAGTGTATTATCTAAATGGTGAGAGATTGCAGAGCTCTGAGACACAGAGGGATCTGGGTGTCCTAGTGCATGAATCACAGAAGGTTAGTATGAAGGTATTACCTAAATGGTGAGAGATTGCAGAGCTCTGAGGTACAGAGGGATCTGGGTGTCCTAGTGCATGAATCACAGAAGGTTAGTATGAAGTGTATTATCTAAATGGTGAGAGATTGCAGAGCTCTGAGACGCAGAGGGATCTGGGTGTCCTAGTGCATGAATCACAGAAGGTTAGTATGAAGTGTATTATCTAAATGGTGAGAGATTGCAGAGCTCTGAGACGCAGAGGGATCTGGGTGTCCTAGTGCATGAATCACAGAAGGTTAGTATGAAGTGTATTATCTAAATGGTGAGAGATTGCAGAGCTCTGAGGTACAGAGGGATCTGGGTGTCCTAGTACATGAATCACAGAAGGTTAGTGTGAAGTGTATTATCTAAATGGTGAGATATTGCAGAGCTCTGAGGTACAGAGGGATCTGGGTGTCCTAGTACATGAATCACAGAATGTTAGTGTGAAGTGTGTTATCTAAATGGTGAGATAATGCAGAGCTCTGAGGTACAGAGGGATCTGGGTGTCCTAGTGCATGAATCACAGAAGGTTAGTGTGAAGTGTATTATCTAAATGGTGAGAGATTGCAGAGCTCTGAGGTGCAGAGGGATCTGGGAGTCCTAGTGCATGAATCACAGAAGGTTAGTATGAAGGTATTACCTAAATGGTGAGAGATTGCAGAGCTCTGAGACACAGAGGGATCTGGGTGTCCTAGTGCCACCAGTGGGGTGGGGGTGGGGGGGGGAGTGGTGGTGGGGTAGCGTTGGCAAGACGGTGGAAGCGAGAGAGAATGTCGGGGTGGGTTGGAGGGTCGGAGGCCGGGGGAGAAGCACACCCTGGATCGAGATGGGGGCTGGAGAATCCACCTCGACTCAATGTTCCGCGGTGACCCCCCCACCCCCAACCCCACAGCCTCGAGAATATTCAACAGCCCGATCTCCACTCGCTCAGAGACAGGCCCAGGTACTGAGTACAGGCCTCAGGATCACTCCCCTTCCGGGATCCACTCACTCAGAGACAGGCCCAGGTACTGAGTACAGGCCTCAGGATCACTCCCCTTCCGGGATCCACTCACCCAGAAACAGGCCCAGATACTGAGTACTGGCCTCAGGATCACTCCCCCTCTGGGATCCACTCACTCAGAGACAGGCCCAGGTACTGAGTACAGGCCTCAGGATCACTCCCCCTCTGGGATCCACTCACTCAGAGACAGGCCCAGGGACTGAGTACAGGCCTCAGGATCACTCCCCTTCCGGGATCCACTCACTCAGAGACAGGCCCAGGTAATGAGTACAGGTCTCAGGATCACTCCCCCTCTGGGATCCACTCACTCAGAGACAGGCCCAGGTAATGAGTACAGGCCACAGGATCACCCCCCGCCCCCTCTGGGATCTACTCGCTCAGAGACAGGTCCAGGTACTGAGTACAGGCCTCAGGATCACTCCCACTCTGGGATCCACTCACTCAGAGACAGGCCCAGATACTGAGTACAGGCCACAGGATCACTCCCCCTCTGGGATCCACTCGCTCAGAGATCGGCCCAGATACTGAGTACAGGCCTCAGGATCACCTCCCATCTGGGATCTACTCACCCAGAAACAGGCCCAGGTACTGAGTACAGGCCTCAGGATCACTCCACCTCTGGGATCCACTCACTCAGAGACAGGCCCAGGTACTGAGTACAGGCCTCAGGATCACTCCACCTCCAGGATCCACTCACTCAGAGACAGGCCCAGATACTAAGTACAGGCCTCAGGATCACTCCACCTCCGGGATCCACTCACTCAGAGACAGGCCCAGATACTGTGTACAGGCCTCCCAATCGCTCCCTGGGATCCACTCACTCAGACTGGCTTAGATACTGAGTACAGGCCTCAGGATCGCTCCCCCTCTGGGATCCACTCGCTCAGACTGGCATAGATACTGAGTACAGGCCTCAGGATCACTTGCCCTGGGATCCACTCACTCAGACTGTCTTAGATACTGAGTACAGGCCTCAGGATCACTCCCTGGGATCCACTCACTCAGAGACAGGCCCAGGTACTGAGTACAGGCCTCAGGATCACTCCCCCTCTGGGATCCACTCACTCAGAGACAGGCCCAGGTACTGAGTACAGGCCTCAGGATCACTCCACCTCCAGGATCCACTCACTCAGAGACAGGCCCAGATACTGAGTACAGGCCACAGGATCACTCCACCTCCAGGATCCACTCACTCAGACACAGGCCCAGATACTGAGTACAGGCCTCCGGATCGCTCCCTGGGATCCACTCACTCAGACTGTCTTAGATACTGAGTACAGGCCTCAGGATCACTTCCCCTCTGGGATCCACTCACTCAGAGACAGGCCCAGGTACTGAGTACAGGCATTGGGATCACTCCCCCTCTGGGTTCCTCTCACTCAGAGACAGGCCCAGATACTGAGTACAGGCAACAGGATCACTCCACCTCCGGGATCCACTCACTCAGACACAGGCCCTGATACTGAGTACAGGCCTCCGGATTGCTCCCTGGGATCCACTCACTCAGACTGGCTTAGATACTGAGTACAGGCCTCAGGATCACTCCCTGGGATCCACTCACTCAGATTGGCATAGATACTGAGTACAGGCCTCAGAACCGCTCGCCCTGGGATCCACTCACTCAGACTGGCTTAGATACTGAGTACAGGCCTCAGGATCACTCCCTGGGATCCACTCACTCAGAGACAGGCCCAGATACTGAGTACAGGCCACAGGATCACTCCCCCTCTGGCATCTACTCGCTCAGAGACAGGCCCAGATACTGAGTACAGGCCACAGGATCACTCCACCTCTGGGATCCACTCACTCAGAGACAGGCCCAGGTAATGAGTACAGGCCACTGGATCACTCCCCCTCCTGGATCCACTCACTCAGAGACAGGCCCAGGTAATGAGTACGGGCCTCAGGATCACTCCCCCTCCGGGATCCACTCACTCAGAGACAGGCCCAGATAATGAGTACAGGCCACAGGATCACTCCCCCTCTGGGATCTACTCACTCAGAGACAGGCCCAGATACTGAGTACAGGCCACAGGATCACTCCACCTCTGGGATCCACTCACTCAGAGACAGGCCGAGGTAATGAGTACAGGCCACAGGATGACTCACCCTCTGAGATCTACTCGCTCAGAAACATGCCCAGATACTGAGTACAGGCCTCAGGATCACTCCCCATCTGGGATCCACTCACTCAGAGACAGGCCCAGGTACTGAATACAGGCCTCAGGATCACTCCCCCTCTGGGATCCACTCATTCAGAGACAGGCCCAGGTACTGAGTACAGGCCTCAGGATCACTCCCCCTCCAGGATCCACTCACTCAGAGACAGGCCCAGGTAATGAGTACAGGCCACAGGATCACTCCCCCTCTGGGATCTACTCGCTCAGAGATAGGCCCAGATAATGAGTACAGGCCTCAGGATCACTCCACCTCTGGGATCCACTCACTCAGAGACAGACCCATTTATTGAGTACAGGCCTCAGGATCACTTCCCCTCTGGGATCCACTCACTCAGAGACAGGCCCAGGTACTGAGTACAGGCCTCAGGATCACTCCACCTCCAGGATCCACTCACTCAGAGACAGGCCCAGATACTGAGTACAGGCCTCAGGATCACTCCCACCTCCAGGATCCACTCACTCAGAGACAGGCCCAGATACTGTGTACAGGCCTCCCGATCGCTCCCTGGGATCCACTCACTCAGACTGGCTTAGATACTGAGTACAGGCCTCCGGATCGCTCCCTGGGATCCACTCACTCAGACTGTCTTAGATACTGAGTACAGGCCTCAGGATCACTTCCCCTCTGGGATCCACTCACTCAGAGACAGGCCCAGGTACTGAGTACAGGCATTGGGATCACTCCCCCTCTGGGTTCCTCTCACTCAGAGACAGGCCCAGATACTGAGTACAGGCAACAGGATCACTCCACCTCCGGGATCCACTCACTCAGACACAGGCCCTGATACTGAGTACAGGCCTCCGGATTGCTCCCTGGGATCCACTCACTCAGACTGGCTTAGATACTGAGTACAGGCCTCAGGATCACTCCCTGGGATCCACTCACTCAGACTGGCTTAGATACTGAGTACAGGCCTCAGGACCGCTCGCCCTGGGATCCACTCACTCAGACTGGCTTAGATACTGAGTACAGGCCTCAGGATCACTCCCTGGGATCCACTCACTCAGAGACAGGCCCAGATACTGAGTACAGGCCACAGGATCACTCCCCCTCTGGCATCTACTCGCTCAGAGACAGGCCCAGATACTGAGTACAGGCCACAGGATCACTCCACCTCTGGGATCCACTCACTCAGAGACAGGCCCAGGTAATGAGTACAGGCCACTGGATCACTCCCCCTCCTGGATCCACTCACTCAGAGACAGGCCCAGGTAATGAGTACGGGCCTCAGGATCACTCCCCCTCCGGGATCCACTCACTCAGAGACAGGCCCAGGTAATGAGTACAGGCCACAGGATCACTCCCCCTCTGGGATCTACTCACTCAGAGACAGGCCCAGATACTGAGTACAGGCCACAGGATCACTCCACCTCTGGGATCCACTCACTCAGAGACAGGCCGAGGTAATGAGTACAGGCCACAGGATGACTCACCCTCTGAGATCTACTCGCTCAGAAACATGCCCAGATACTGAGTACAGGCCTCAGGATCACTCCCCCTCTGGGATCCACTCACTCAGAGACAGGCCCAGGTACTGAATACAGGCCTCAGGATCACTCCCCCTCTGGGATCCACTCATTCAGAGACAGGCCCAGGTACTGAGTACAGGCCTCAGGATCACTCCCCCTCCAGGATCCACTCACTCAGAGATAGGCCCAGGTAATGAGTACAGGCCACAGGATCACTCCCCCTCTGGGATCTACTCGCTCAGAGATAGGCCCAGATTATGAGTACAGGCCTCAGGATCACTCCACCTCTGGGATCCACTCACTCAGAGACAGACCCAGTTATTGAGTACAGGCCTCAGGATCACTTCCCCTCTGGGATCCACTCACTCAGAGACAGGCCCAGGTACTGAGTACAGGCCTCAGGATCACTCCACCTCCAGGATCCACTCACTCAGAGACAGGCCCAGATACTGAGTACAGGCCTCAGGATCACTCCCACCTCCAGGATCCACTCACACAGAGACAGGCCCAGATACTGTGTACAGGCCTCCCGATCGCTCCCTGGGATCCACTCACTCAGACTGGCTTAGATACTGAGTACAGGCCTCCGGATCGCTCCCTGGGATCCACTCACTCAGACTGTCTTAGATACTGAGTACAGGCCTCAGGATCACTTCCCCTCTGGGATCCACTCACTCAGAGACAGGCCCAGGTACTGAGTACAGGCATTGGGATCACTCCCCCTCTGGGTTCCTCTCACTCAGAGACAGGCCCAGATACTGAGTACAGGCAACAGGATCACTCCACCTCCGGGATCCACTCACTCAGACACAGGCCCTGATACTGAGTACAGGCCTCCGGATTGCTCCCTGGGATCCACTCACTCAGACTGGCTTAGATACTGAGTACAGGCCTCAGGATCACTCCCTGGGATCCACTCACTCAGACTGGCTTAGATACTGAGTACAGGCCTCAGGACCGCTCGCCCTGGGATCCACTCACTCAGACTGGCTTAGATACTGAGTACAGGCCTCAGGATCACTCCCTGGGATCCACTCACTCAGAGACAGGCCCAGATACTGAGTACAGGCCACAGGATCACTCCCCCTCTGGCATCTACTCGCTCAGAGACAGGCCCAGATACTGAGTACAGGCCACAGGATCACTCCACCTCTGGGATCCACTCACTCAGAGACAGGCCCAGGTAATGAGTACAGGCCACTGGATCACTCCCCCTCCTGGATCCACTCACTCAGAGACAGGCCCAGGTAATGAGTACGGGCCTCAGGATCACTCCCCCTCCGGGATCCACTCACTCAGAGACAGGCCCAGGTAATGAGTACAGGCCACAGGATCACTCCCCCTCTGGGATCTACTCACTCAGAGACAGGCCCAGATACTGAGTACAGGCCACAGGATCACTCCACCTCTGGGATCCACTCACTCAGAGACAGGCCGAGGTAATGAGTACAGGCCACAGGATGACTCACCCTCTGAGATCTACTCGCTCAGAAACATGCCCAGATACTGAGTACAGGCCTCAGGATCACTCCCCGTCTGGGATCCACTCACTCAGAGACAGGCCCAGGTACTGAATACAGGCCTCAGGATCACTCCCCCTCTGGGATCCACTCATTCAGAGACAGGCCCAGGTACTGAGTACAGGCCTCAGGATCACTCCCCCTCCAGGATCCACTCACTCAGAGACAGGCCCAGGTAATGAGTACAGGCCACAGGATCACTCCCCCTCTGGGATCTACTCGCTCAGAGATAGGCCCAGATAATGAGTACAGGCCTCAGGATCACTCCACCTCTGGGATCCACTCACTCAGAGACAGACCCAGTTATTGAGTACAGGCCTCAGGATCACTTCCCCTCTGGGATCCACTCACTCAGAGACAGGCCCAGGTACTGAGTACAGGCCTCAGGATCACTCCACCTCCAGGATCCACTCACTCAGAGACAGGCCCAGATACTGAGTACAGGCCTCAGGATCACTCCCACCTCCAGGATCCACTCACTCAGAGACAGGCCCAGATACTGTGTACAGGCCTCCCGATCGCTCCCTGGGATCCACTCACTCAGACTGGCTTAGATACTGAGTACAGGCCTCCGGATCGCTCCCTGGGATCCACTCACTCAGACTGTCTTAGATACTGAGTACAGGCCTCAGGATCACTTCCCCTCTGGGATCCACTCACTCAGAGACAGGCCCAGGTACTGAGTACAGGCATTGGGATCACTCCCCCTCTGGGTTCCTCTCACTCAGAGACAGGCCCAGATACTGAGTACAGGCAACAGGATCACTCCACCTCCGGGATCCACTCACTCAGACACAGGCCCTGATACTGAGTACAGGCCTCCGGATTGCTCCCTGGGATCCACTCACTCAGACTGGCTTAGATACTGAGTACAGGCCTCAGGATCACTCCCTGGGATCCACTCACTCAGACTGGCTTAGATACTGAGTACAGGCCTCAGGACCGCTCGCCCTGGGATCCACTCACTCAGACTGGCTTAGATACTGAGTACAGGCCTCAGGATCACTCCCTGGGATCCACTCACTCAGAGACAGGCCCAGATACTGAGTACAGGCCACAGGATCACTCCCCCTCTGGCATCTACTCGCTCAGAGACAGGCCCAGATACTGAGTACAGGCCACAGGATCACTCCACCTCTGGGATCCACTCACTCAGAGACAGGCCCAGGTAATGAGTACAGGCCACTGGATCACTCCCCCTCCTGGATCCACTCACTCAGAGACAGGCCCAGGTAATGAGTACGGGCCTCAGGATCACTCCCCCTCCGGGATCCACTCACTCAGAGACAGGCCCAGGTAATGAGTACAGGCCTCAGGATCACTCCCTGGGATCCACTCACTCAGACTGGCTTAGATACTGAGTACAGGCCTCAGGACCGCTCGCCCTGGGATCCACTCACTCAGACTGGCTTAGATACTGAGTACAGGCCTCAGGATCACTCCCTGGGATCCACTCACTCAGAGACAGGCCCAGATACTGAGTACAGGCCACAGGATCACTCCCCCTCTGGCATCTACTCGCTCAGAGACAGGCCCAGATACTGAGTACAGGCCACAGGATCACTCCACCTCTGGGATCCACTCACTCAGAGACAGGCCCAGGTAATGAGTACAGGCCACTGGATCACTCCCCCTCCTGGATCCACTCACTCAGAGACAGGCCCAGGTAATGAGTACGGGCCTCAGGATCACTCCCCCTCCGGGATCCACTCACTCAGAGACAGGCCCAGGTAATGAGTACAGGCCACAGGATCACTCCCCCTCTGGGATCTACTCACTCAGAGACAGGCCCAGATACTGAGTACAGGCCACAGGATCACTCCACCTCTGGGATCCACTCACTCAGAGACAGGCCGAGGTAATGAGTACAGGCCACAGGATGACTCACCCTCTGAGATCTACTCGCTCAGAAACATGCCCAGATACTGAGTACAGGCCTCAGGATCACTCCCCCTCTGGGATCCACTCACTCAGAGACAGGCCCAGGTACTGAATACAGGCCTCAGGATCACTCCCCCTCTGGGATCCACTCATTCAGAGACAGGCCCAGGTACTGAGTACAGGCCTCAGGATCACTCCCCCTCCAGGATCCACTCACTCAGAGACAGGCCCAGGTAATGAGTACAGGCCACAGGATCACTCCCCCTCTGGGATCTACTCGCTCAGAGATAGGCCCAGATTATGAGTACAGGCCTCAGGATCACTCCACCTCTGGGATCCACTCACTCAGAGACAGACCCAGTTATTGAGTACAGGCCTCAGGATCACTTCCCCTCTGGGATCCACTCACTCAGAGACAGGCCCAGGTACTGAGTACAGGCCTCAGGATCACTCCACCTCCAGGATCCACTCACTCAGAGACAGGCCCAGATACTGAGTACAGGCCTCAGGATCACTCCCACCTCCAGGATCCACTCACTCAGAGACAGGCCCAGATACTGTGTACAGGCCTCCCGATCGCTCCCTGGGATCCACTCACTCAGACTGGCTTAGATACTGAGTACAGGCCTCCGGATCGCTCCCTGGGATCCACTCACTCAGACTGTCTTAGATACTGAGTACAGGCCTCAGGATCACTTCCCCTCTGGGATCCACTCACTCAGAGACAGGCCCAGGTACTGAGTACAGGCATTGGGATCACTCCCCCTCTGGGTTCCTCTCACTCAGAGACAGGCCCAGATACTGAGTACAGGCAACAGGATCACTCCACCTCCGGGATCCACTCACTCAGACACAGGCCCTGATACTGAGTACAGGCCTCCGGATTGCTCCCTGGGATCCACTCACTCAGACTGGCTTAGATACTGAGTACAGGCCTCAGGATCACTCCCTGGGATCCACTCACTCAGACTGGCTTAGATACTGAGTACAGGCCTCAGGACCGCTCGCCCTGGGATCCACTCACTCAGACTGGCTTAGATACTGAGTACAGGCCTCAGGATCACTCCCTGGGATCCACTCACTCAGAGACAGGCCCAGATACTGAGTACAGGCCACAGGATCACTCCCCCTCTGGCATCTACTCGCTCAGAGACAGGCCCAGATACTGAGTACAGGCCACAGGATCACTCCACCTCTGGGATCCACTCACTCAGAGACAGGCCCAGGTAATGAGTACAGGCCACTGGATCACTCCCCCTCCTGGATCCACTCACTCAGAGACAGGCCCAGGTAATGAGTACGGGCCTCAGGATCACTCCCCCTCCGGGATCCACTCACTCAGAGACAGGCCCAGGTAATGAGTACAGGCCACAGGATCACTCCCCCTCTGGGATCTACTCACTCAGAGACAGGCCCAGATACTGAGTACAGGCCACAGGATCACTCCACCTCTGGGATCCACTCACTCAGAGACAGGCCGAGGTAATGAGTACAGGCCACAGGATGACTCACCCTCTGAGATCTACTCGCTCAGAAACATGCCCAGATACTGAGTACAGGCCTCAGGATCACTCCCCGTCTGGGATCCACTCACTCAGAGACAGGCCCAGGTACTGAATACAGGCCTCAGGATCACTCCCCCTCTGGGATCCACTCATTCAGAGACAGGCCCAGGTACTGAGTACAGGCCTCAGGATCACTCCCCCTCCAGGATCCACTCACTCAGAGACAGGCCCAGGTAATGAGTACAGGCCACAGGATCACTCCCCCTCTGGGATCTACTCGCTCAGAGATAGGCCCAGATAATGAGTGCAGGCCTCAGGATCACTCCACCTCTGGGATCCACTCACTCAGAGACAGACCCAGTTATTGAGTACAGGCCTCAGGATCACTTCCCCTCTGGGATCCACTCACTCAGAGACAGGCCCAGGTACTGAGTACAGGCCTCAGGATCACTCCACCTCCAGGATCCACTCACTCAGAGACAGGCCCAGATACTGAGTACAGGCCTCAGGATCACTCCCACCTCCAGGATCCACTCACTCAGAGACAGGCCCAGATACTGTGTACAGGCCTCCCGATCGCTCCCTGGGATCCACTCACTCAGACTGGCTTAGATACTGAGTACAGGCCTCCGGATCGCTCCCTGGGATCCACTCACTCAGACTGTCTTAGATACTGAGTACAGGCCTCAGGATCACTTCCCCTCTGGGATCCACTCACTCAGAGACAGGCCCAGGTACTGAGTACAGGCATTGGGATCACTCCCCCTCTGGGTTCCTCTCACTCAGAGACAGGCCCAGATACTGAGTACAGGCAACAGGATCACTCCACCTCCGGGATCCACTCACTCAGACACAGGCCCTGATACTGAGTACAGGCCTCCGGATTGCTCCCTGGGATCCACTCACTCAGACTGGCTTAGATACTGAGTACAGGCCTCAGGATCACTCCCTGGGATCCACTCACTCAGACTGGCTTAGATACTGAGTACAGGCCTCAGGACCGCTCGCCCTGGGATCCACTCACTCAGACTGGCTTAGATACTGAGTACAGGCCTCAGGATCACTCCCTGGGATCCACTCACTCAGAGACAGGCCCAGATACTGAGTACAGGCCACAGGATCACTCCCCCTCTGGCATCTACTCGCTCAGAGACAGGCCCAGATACTGAGTACAGGCCACAGGATCACTCCACCTCTGGGATCCACTCACTCAGAGACAGGCCCAGGTAATGAGTACAGGCCACTGGATCACTCCCCCTCCTGGATCCACTCACTCAGAGACAGGCCCAGGTAATGAGTACGGGCCTCAGGATCACTCCCCCTCCGGGATCCACTCACTCAGAGACAGGCCCAGGTAATGAGTACAGGCCACAGGATCACTCCCCCTCTGGGATCTACTCACTCAGAGACAGGCCCAGATACTGAGTACAGGCCACAGGATCACTCCACCTCTGGGATCCACACACTCAGAGACAGGCCGAGGTAATGAGTACAGGCCACAGGATGACTCACCCTCTGAGATCTACTCGCTCAGAAACATGCCCAGATACTGAGTACAGGCCTCAGGATCACTCCCCCTCTGGGATCCACTCATTCAGAGACAGGCCCAGGTACTGAGTACAGGCCTCAGGATCACTCCCCCTCCAGGATCCACTCACTCAGAGACAGGCCCAGGTACTGAGTACAGGCCACAGGATCACTCCACCTCTGGGATCCACTCACTCAGAGACAGGCCCAGGTAATGAGTACAGGCCACTGGATCACTCCCCCTCCTGGATCCACTCACTCAGAGACAGGCCCAGGTAATGAGTACGGGCCTCAGGATCACTCCCCCTCTGGGATCCACTCACTCAGAGACAGGCCCAGGTAATGAGTACAGGCCACAGGATCACTCCCCCTCTGGGATCTACTCACTCAGAGACAGGCCCAGATACTGAGTACAGGCCACAGGATCACTCCAACTCTGGGATCCACTCACTCAGAGACAGGCCGAGGTAATGAGTGCAGGCCACAGGATGACTCACCCTCTGAGATCTACTCGCTCAGAAACATGCCCAGATACTGAGTACAGGCCTCAGGATCACTCCCCGTCTGGGATCCACTCACTCAGAGACAGGCCCAGGTACTGAATACAGGCCTCAGGATCACTCCCCCTCTGGGATCCACTCATTCAGAGACAGGCCCAGGTACTGAGTACAGGCCTCAGGATCACTCCCCCTCCAGGATCCACTCACTCAGAGACAGGCCCAGGTAATGAGTACAGGCCACAGGATCACTCCCCCTCTGGGATCTACTCGCTCAGAGATAGGCCCAGATAATGAGTACAGGCCTCAGGATCACTCCACCTCTGGGATCCACTCACTCAGAGACAGACCCATTTATTGAGTACAGGCCTCAGGATCACTTCCCCTCTGGGATCCACTCACTCAGAGACAGGCCCAGGTACTGAGTACAGGCCTCAGGATCACTCCACCTCCAGGATCCACTCACTCAGAGACAGGCCCAGATACTGAGTACAGGCCTCAGGATCACTCCACCTCCAGGATCCACTCACTCAGAGACAGGCCCAGATACTGTGTACAGGCCTCCCGATCGCTCCCTGGGATCCACTCACTCAGACTGGCTTAGATACTGAGTACAGGCCTCCGGATCGCTCCCTGGGATCCACTCACTCAGACTGTCTTAGATACTGAGTACAGGCCTCAGGATCACTTCCCCTCTGGGATCCACTCACTCAGAGACAGGCCCAGGTACTGAGTACAGGCATTGGGATCACTCCCCCTCTGGGTTCCTCTCACTCAGAGACAGGCCCAGATACTGAGTACAGGCAACAGGATCACTCCACCTCCGGGATCCACTCACTCAGACACAGGCCCTGATACTGAGTACAGGCCTCCGGATTGCTCCCTGGGATCCACTCACTCAGACTTGCTTAGACACTGAGTACAGGCCTCAGGATCACTCCCTGGGATCCACTCACTCAGACTGGCTTAGATACTGAGTACAAGCCTCAGGATCACTCCCCCTCTGGCATCTACTCGCTCAGAGACAGGCCCAGATACTGAGTACAGGCCACAGGATCACTCCACCTCTGGGATCCACTCACTCAGAGACAGGCCCAGGTAATGAGTACAGGCCACTGGATCACTCCCCCTCCTGGATCCACTCACTCAGAGACAGGCCCAGGTAATGAGTACGGGCCTCAGGATCACTCCCCCTCCGGGATCCACTCACTCAGAGACAGGCCCAGGTAATGAGTACAGGCCACAGGATCACTCCCCCTCTGGGATCTACTCACTCAGAGACAGGCCCAGATACTGAGTACAGGCCACAGGATCACTCCACCTCTGGGATCCACTCACTCAGAGACAGGCCGAGGTAATGAGTACAGGCCACAGGATGACTCACCCTCTGAGATCTACTCGCTCAGAAACATGCCCAGATACTGAGTACAGGCCTCAGGATCACTCCCCGTCTGGGATCCACTCACTCAGAGACAGGCCCAGGTACTGAATACAGGCCTCAGGATCACTCCCCCTCTGGGATCCACTCATTCAGAGACAGGCCCAGGTACTGAGTACAGGCCTCAGGATCACTCCCCCTCCAGGATCCACTCACTCAGAGACAGGCCCAGGTAATGAGTACAGGCCACAGGATCACTCCCCCTCTGGGATCTACTCGCTCAGAGATAGGCCCAGATAATGAGTACAGGCCTCAGGATCACTCCACCTCTGGGATCCACTCACTCAGAGACAGACCCAGTTATTGAGTACAGGCCTCAGGATCACTTCCCCTCTGGGATCCACTCACTCAGAGACAGGCCCAGGTACTGAGTACAGGCCTCAGGATCACTCCACCTCCAGGATCCACTCACTCAGAGACAGGCCCAGATACTGAGTACAGGCCTCAGGATCACTCCACCTCCAGGATCCACTCACTCAGAGACAGGCCCAGATACTGTGTACAGGCCTCCCGATCGCTCCCTGGGATCCACTCACTCAGACTGGCTTAGATACTGAGTACAGGCCTCCGGATCGCTCCCTGGGATCCACTCACTCAGACTGTCTTAGATACTGAGTACAGGCCTCAGGATCACTTCCCCTCTGGGATCCACTCACTCAGAGACAGGCCCAGGTACTGAGTACAGGCATTGGGATCACTCCCCCTCTGGGTTCCTCTCACTCAGAGACAGGCCCAGATACTGAGTACAGGCAACAGGATCACTCCACCTCCGGGATCCACTCACTCAGACACAGGCCCTGATACTGAGTACAGGCCTCCGGATTGCTCCCTGGGATCCACTCACTCAGACTGGCTTAGATACTGAGTACAGGCCTCAGGATCACTCCCTGGGATCCACTCACTCAGACTGGCTTAGATACTGAGTAAAGGCCTCAGGACCGCTCGCCCTGGGATCCACTCACTCAGACTGGCTTAGATACTGAGTACAGGCCTCAGGATCACTCCCTGGGATCCACTCACTCAGAGACAGGCCCAGATACTGAGTACAGGCCACAGGATCACTCCACCTCCGGGATCCACTCACTCAGACACAGGCCCTGATACTGAGTACAGGCCACAGGATCACTCCACCTCTGGGATCCACTCACTCAGAGACAGGCCCAGGTAATGAGTACAGGCCACTGGATCACTCCCCCTCCTGGATCCACTCACTCAGAGACAGGCCCAGGTAATGAGTACGGGCCTCAGGATCACTCCCCCTCCGGGATCCACTCACTCAGAGACAGGCCCAGGTAATGAGTACAGGCCACAGGATCACTCCCCCTCTGGGATCTACTCACTCAGAGACAGGCCCAGATACTGAGTACAGGCCACAGGATCACTCCACCTCTGGGATCCACTCACTCAGAGACAGGCCGAGGTAATGAGTACAGGCCACAGGATGACTCACCCTCTGAGATCTACTCGCTCAGAAACATGCCCAGATACTGAGTACAGGCCTCAGGATCACTCCCCGTCTGGGATCCACTCACTCAGAGACAGGCCCAGGTACTGAATACAGGCCTCAGGATCACTCCCCCTCTGGGATCCACTCATTCAGAGACAGGCCCAGGTACTGAGTACAGGCCTCAGGATCCCTCCCCCTCCAGGATCCACTCACTCAGAGACAGGCCCAGGTAATGAGTACAGGCCACAGGATCACTCCCCCTCTGGGATCTACTCGCTCAGAGATAGGCCCAGATAATGAGTACAGGCCTCAGGATCACTCCACCTCTGGGATCCACTCACTCAGAGACAGACCCAGTTATTGAGTACAGGCCTCAGGATCACTTCCCCTCTGGGATCCACTCACTCAGAGACAGGCCCAGGTACTGAGTACAGGCCTCAGGATCACTCCACCTCCAGGATCCACTCACTCAGAGACAGGCCCAGATACTGAGTACAGGCCTCAGGATCACTCCACCTCCAGGATCCACTCACTCAGAGACAGGCCCAGATACTGTGTACAGGCCTCCCGATCGCTCCCTGGGATCCACTCACTCAGACTGGCTTAGATACTGAGTACAGGCCTCCGGATCGCTCCCTGGGATCCACTCACTCAGACTGTCTTAGATACTGAGTACAGGCCTCAGGATCACTTCCCCTCTGGGATCCACTCACTCAGAGACAGGCCCAGGTACTGAGTACAGGCATTGGGATCACTCCCCCTCTGGGTTCCTCTCACTCAGAGACAGGCCCAGATACTGAGTACAGGCAACAGGATCACTCCACCTCCGGGATCCACTCACTCAGACACAGGCCCTGATACTGAGTACAGGCCTCCGGATTGCTCCCTGGGATCCACTCACTCAGACTGGCTTAGATACTGAGTACAGGCCTCAGGATCGCTCCCCCTCTGGGATCCACTCACTCAGACTGGCATAGATACTGAGTACATGCCTCAGGATCGCTCGCCCTGGGATCCACTCACTCAGTCTGTCTTAGATACTGAGTACAGGCCTCAGGATCACTCCCTGGGATCCACTCACTCAGAGACAGGCCCAGGTACTGAGTACAGGCCTCAGGATCACTCCCCCTTTGGGATCCACTCACTCAGAGACAGGCCCAGGTACTGAGTACAGGCATCAGGATCACTCCCCATCTGGGATCCACTCACTCAGAGACAGGCACCGATACTGAGTACAGGCCACAGGATCACTCCACCTCCAGGATCCACTCACTCAGACACAGGCCCAGATACTGAGTACAGGCCTCTGGATCACTCCCTGGGATCCACTCACTGAGTCTGTCTTAGATACTGAGTACAGGCCTCAGGATCACTCGCACTCTGGGATCCACTCACTCAGAGACAGGCCCAGGTACTGAGTACAGGCCTCAGGATCACTCCCTGGGATCCACTCACTCAGACTGGCTTAGATACTGAGTACAGGCCTCAGGATCACTCCCTGGGACCCACTCACTCAGACTGGCTTAGATACTGAGTACAGGCCTCCCGATCGCTCCCTGGGATCCACTCACACAGACTGGCTTAGATACTGAGTACAGGCCTCAGGATCACTCCACCTCTGGGATCCACTCACTCAGAGACAGGCCCAGATACTGTGTACAGGCCTCCCGATCGCTCCCTGGGATCCACTCACTCAGACTGGCTTAGATACTGAGTACAGGCCTCAGGATCGCTCCCCCTCTGGGATCCACTCACTCAGACTGGCATAGATACTGAGTACGTGCCTCAGGATCGCTCGCCCTGGGATCCACTCACTCAGACTGTCTTAGATACTGAGTACAGGCCTCAGGATCACTCCCTGGGATCCACTCACTCAGAGACAGGCCCAGGTACTGAGTACAGGCCTCAGGATCACTCCCCCTCTGGGATCCACTCACTCAGACTGGCTTAGATACTGAGTACAGGCATCAGGATCACTCCCCCTCTGGGATCCACTCACTCAGAGACAGGCCCATGTACTGAGTACAGGCCTCCGGATCACTTCCCCTCTGGGATCCACTCACTCAGAGACAGGCCCAGGTACTGAGTACTGGCCTCAGGATCACTCCCCCTCTGGGATCTACTCGCTCAGAGACAGGCCCAGATACTGAGTACAGGCCACAGGATCACTCCCCCTCTGGGATCCACTCACTCAGAGACTGGCCCAGATACTGTGTACAGGCCTCAGGATCACTCCCCTTCTGGGATCCACTCACTCAGAGACAGGCCCAGATACTGAGTACAGGCCACAGGATCACTCCCCCTCTGGGTCCACTCACTCAGAGACAGGCCCAGATACTGAGTACAGGCCTCAGGATCACTCCCCCTCTGGGATCCACTCACTCAGACTGTCTTAGATACTGAGTACAGGCCTCAGGATCACTCCACCTCTGGGATCCACTCACTCAGGGACAGGCCCAGATACTGAGTACAGGCCACAGGATCACTCCCTATCTGGGATCCACTCGCTCAGAGATCGGCCCAGATACTGAGTACAGGCCACAGGATCACCTCCCATCTGGGATCTACTCACCCAGAAACAGGCCCAGGTACTGAGTACAGGCCACAGGATCACTCCCCCTCTGGGATCCACTCGCTCAGAGATAGGCCCAGATAATGAGTACAGGCCACAGGATCACTCCGCATCTGGGATCTACTCGCCCAGAAACAGTTCCAGGTACTGAGTACAGGCCTCAGGATCACTTCCCCTCTGGGATCCACTCACTCAGATACAGGCCCAGGTACTGAGTACAGGCCTCAGGATCACTCCACCTCCAGGATCCACTCACTCAGAGACAGGCCCAGATACTGAGTACAGGCCTCAGGATCACTCCACCTCTGGGATCCACTCACTCAGAGACAGGCCCAGATAATGTGTACAGGCCTCCCAATCGCTCCCTGGGATCCACTCACTCAGACTGGCTTAGATACTGAGTACAGGCCTCAGGATCGCTCCCCCTCTGGGATCCACTCACTCAGACTGGCATAGATACTGAGTACAGGCCTCAGGATCACTTGCCCTGGGATCCACTCACTCAGACTGTCTTAGATACTGAGTACAGGCCTCAGGATCACTCCCTGGGATCCACTCACTCAGAGACAGGCCCAGGTACTGAGTACAGGCCTCAGGATCACTCCCCCTCTGGGATCCACGCACTCAGAGACAGGCCCAGATACTGAGTACAGGCCACAGGATCACTCCCCCTCTGGGATCCACTCACTCAGACACAGGCCCAGATACTGAGTACAGGCCTCCGGATCGCTCCCTGGGATCCACTCACTCAGACTGTCTTAGATATTGAGTACAGGCCTCAGGGTCACTCCCCCTCTGGGATCCACTCACCCAGAGACAGGCCCAGGTACTGAGTACAGGCATTGGGATCACTCCCCCTCTGGGTTCCTCTCACTCAGAGACAGGCCCAGATACTGAGTACAGGCAACAGGATAACTCCACCTCCGGGATCCACTCACTCAGACACAGGTCCAGATACTGAATACAGGCCTGTGGATCGCTCCCTGGGATCCACTCACTCAGACTGTCTTAGATACTGAGTACAGGCCGCAGGATCACTCCCCCTCTGGGATCCACACACTCAGAGACAGGCCCAGGTACTGAGTACAGGCATTGGGATCACTCCCCCTTTGGGTTCCTCTCACTCAGAGACAGGCCCAGATACTGAGTACAGGCAACAGGATCACTCCACCTCCGGGATCCACTCACTCAGACACAGGCCCAGATACTGAGTACAGGCCTCAGGATCACTCCACCTCTGGGATCCACTCACTCAGAGACAGGCCCAGATACTGTGTACAGGCCTCCCGATCGCTCCCTGGGATCCACTCACTCAGACTGGCTTAGATACTGAGTACAGGCCTCAGGATCGCTCCCCCTCTGGGATGCACTCACTCAGACTGGCATAGATACTGAGTACATGCCTCAGGATCGCTCGCCCTGGGATCCACTCACTCAGACTGTCTTAGATACTGAGTACAGGCCTCAGGATCACTCCCTGGGATCCACTCACTCAGAGACAGGCCCAGGTACTGAGTACAGGCCTCAGGATCACTCCCCCTTTGGGATCCACTCACTCAGAGACAGGCCCAGGTACTGAGTACAGGCATCAGGATCACTCCCCATCTGGGATCCACTCACTCAGAGACAGGCACCGATACTGAGTACAGGCCACAGGATCACTCCACCTCCAGGATCCACTCACTCAGACACAGGCCCAGATACTGAGTACAGGCCTCCGGATCACTCCCTGGGATCCACTCACTCAGACTGTCTTAGATACTGAGTACAGGCCGCAGGATCACTCCCCCTCTGGGATCCACTCACTCAGAGACAGGCCCAGTTACTGAGTACAAGCATCAGGATCACACCCCCTCTAGGATCCACTCACTCAGAGACAGGCCCAGATACTGAGTACAGGCCACAGGATCACTCCACCTCCGGGATCCACTCACTCAGACACAGGCCCAGATACTGAGTACAGGCCTCTGGATCGCTCCCTGGGATCCACTCACTCAGACTGTCTTAGATACTGAGTACAGGCCTCAGGATCACTCGCACTCTGGGATCCACTCACTCAGAGACAGGCCCAGGTACTGAGTACAGGCCTCAGGATCACTCCCTGGGATCCACTCACTCAGACTGGCTTAGATACTGAGTACAGGCCTCAGGATCACTCCCTGGGACCCACTCACTCAGACTGGCTTAGATACTGAGTACAGGCCTCCCGATCGCTCCCTGGGATCCACTCACACAGACTGGCTTAGATACTGAGTACAGGCCTCAGGATCACTCCACCTCTGGGATCCACTCACTCAGAGACAGGCCCAGATACTGTGTACAGGCCTCCCGATCGCTCCCTGGGATCCACTCACTCAGACTTGCTTAGATACTGAGTACAGGCCTCAGGATCGCTCCCCCTCTGGGATCCACTCACTCAGACTGGCATAGATACTGAGTACATCCCTCAGGATCGCTCGCCCTGGGATCCACTCACTCAGACTGTCTTAGATACTGAGTACAGGCCTCAGGATCACTCCCTGGGATCCACTCACTCAGAGACAGGCCCAGGTACTGAGTACAGGCCTCAGGATCACTCCCCCTCTGGGATCCACTCACTCAGACTGGCTTAGATACTGAGTACAGGCATCAGGATCACTCCCCCTCTGGGATCCACTCACTCAGAGACAGGCCCAGGTACTGAGTACAGGCCTCCGGATCACTTCCCCTCTGGGATCCACTCACTCAGAGACAGGCCCAGGTACTGAGTACTGGCCTCAGGATCACTCCCCCTCTGGGATCAACTCGCTCAGAGACAGGCCCAGATACTGAGTACAGGCCACAGGATCACTCCCCCTCTGGGATCCACTCACTCGGAGACAGGCCCAGATACTGAGTACAAGCCACAGGATCACTCCACCTCCGGGATCCACTCACTCAGAGACTGGCCCAGATACTGTGTACAGGCCTCAGGATCACTCCCCTTCTGGGATCCACTCACTCAGAGACAGGCCCAGATACTGAGTACAGGCCACAGGATCACTCCCCCTCTGGGTCCACTCACTCAGAGACAGGCCCAGATACTGAGTACAGGCCTCAGGATCACTCCCCCTCTGGGATCCACTCACTCAGACTGTCTTAGATACTGAGTACAGGCCTCAGGATCACTCCACCTCTGGGATCCACTCACTCAGGGACAGGCCCAGATACTGAGTACAGGCCACAGGATCACTCCCCCTCTGGGATCCACTCGCTCAGAGATCGGCCCAGATACTGAGTACAGGCCACAGGATCACCTCCCATCTGGGATCTACTCACCCAGAAACAGGCCCAGGTACTGAGTACAGGCCACAGGATCACTCCCCCTCTGGGATCCACTCGCTCAGAGATAGGCCCAGATAATGAGTACAGGCCACAGGATCACTCCGCATCTGGGATCTACTCGCCCAGAAACAGGTCCAGGTACTGAGTACAGGGCTCAGGATCACTTCCCCTCTGGGATCCACTCACTCAGAGACAGGCCCAGGTACTGAGTACAGGCCTCAGGATCACTCCACCTCCAGGATCCACTCACTCAGAGACAGGCCCAGATACTGAGTACAGGCCTCAGGATCACTCCACCTCCGGGATCCACTCACTCAGAGACAGGCCCAGATAATGTGTACAGGCCTCCCAATCGCTCCCTGGGATCCACTCACTCAGACTGGCTTAGATACTGAGTACAGGCCTCAGGATCGCTCCCCCTCTGGGATCCACTCACTCAGACTGGCATAGATACTGAGTACAGGCCTCAGGATCACTTGCCCTGGGATCCACTCACTCAGACTGTCTTAGATACTGAGTACAGGCCTCAGGATCACTCCCTGGGATCCACTCACTCAGAGACAGGCCCAGGTACTGAGTACAGGCCTCAGGATCACTCCCCCTCTGGGATCCACGCACTCAGAGACAGGCCCAGATACTGAGTACAGGCCACAGGATCACTCCCCCTCTGGGATCCACTCACTCAGACACAGGCCCAGATACTGAGTACAGGCCTCCGGATCGCTCCCTGGGATCCACTCACTCAGACTGTCTTAGATATTGAGTACAGGCCTCAGGGTCACTCCCCCTCTGGGATCCACTCACCCAGAGACAGGCCCAGGTACTGAGTACAGGCAGTGGGATCACTCCCCCTCTGGGTTCCTCTCACTCAGAGACAGGCCCAGATACTGAGTACAGGCAACAGGATAACTCCACCTCCGGGATCCACTCACTCAGACACAGGTCCAGATACTGAATACAGGCCTGTGGATCGCTCCCTGGGATCCACTCACTCAGACTGTCTTAGATACTGAGTACAGGCCGCAGGATCACTCCCCCTCTGGGATCCACACACTCAGAGACAGGCCCAGGTACTGAGTACAGGCATTGGGATCACTCCCCCTCTGGGTTCCTCTCACTCAGAGACAGGCCCAGATACTGAGTACAGGCAACAGGATCACTCCACCTCCGGGATCCACTCACTCAGACACAGGCCCAGATACTGAGTACAGGCCTCAGGATCACTCCACCTCTGGGATCCACTCACTCAGAGACAGGCCCAGATACTGTGTACAGGCCTCCCGATCGCTCCCTGGGATCCACTCACTCAGACTGGCTTAGATACTGAGTACAGGCCTCAGGATCGCTCCCCCTCTGGGATGCACTCACTCAGACTGGCATAGATACTGAGTACATGCCTCAGGATCGCTCGCCCTGGGATCCACTCACTCAGACTGTCTTAGATACTGAGTACAGGCCTCAGGATCACTCCCTGGGATCCACTCACTCAGAGACAGGCCCAGGTACTGAGTACAGGCCTCAGGATCACTCCCCCTTTGGGATCCACTCACTCAGAGACAGGCCCAGGTACTGAGTACAGGCATCAGGATCACTCCCCATCTGGGATCCACTCACTCAGAGACAGGCACCGATACTGAGTACAGGCCACAGGATCACTCCACCTCCAGGATCCACTCACTCAGACACAGGCCCAGATACTGAGTACAGGCCTCCGGATCACTCCCTGGGATCCACTCACTCAGACTGTCTTAGATACTGAGTACAGGCCGCAGGATCACTCCCCCTCTGGGATCCACTCACTCAGAGACAGGCCCAGTTACTGAGTACAAGCATCAGGATCACACCCCCTCTAGGATCCACTCACTCAGAGACAGGCCCAGATACTGAGTACAGGCCACAGGATCACTCCACCTCCGGGATCCACTCACTCAGACACAGGCCCAGATACTGAGTACAGGCCTCTGGATCGCTCCCTGGGATCCACTCACTCAGACTGTCTTAGATACTGAGTACAGGCCTCAGGATCACTCGCACTCTGGGATCCACTCACTCAGAGACAGGCCCAGGTACTGAGTACAGGCCTCAGGATCACTCCCTGGGATCCACTCACTCAGACTGGCTTAGATACTGAGTACAGGCCTCAGGATCACTCCCTGGGACCCACTCACTCAGACTGGCTTAGATACTGAGTACAGGCCTCCCGATCGCTCCCTGGGATCCACTCACACAGACTGGCTTAGATACTGAGTACAGGCCTCAGGATCACTCCACCTCTGGGATCCACTCACTCAGAGACAGGCCCAGATACTGTGTACAGGCCTCCCGATCGCTCCCTGGGATCCACTCACTCAGACTTGCTTAGATACTGAGTACAGGCCTCAGGATCGCTCCCCCTCTGGGATCCACTCACTCAGACTGGCATAGATACTGAGTACATCCCTCAGGATCGCTCGCCCTGGGATCCACTCACTCAGACTGTCTTAGATACTGAGTACAGGCCTCAGGATCACTCCCTGGGATCCACTCACTCAGAGACAGGCCCAGGTACTGAGTACAGGCCTCAGGATCACTCCCCCTCTGAGATCCACTCACTCAGACTGGCTTAGATACTGAGTACAGGCATCAGGATCACTCCCCCTCTGGGATCCACTCACTCAGAGACAGGCCCAGGTACTGAGTACAGGCCTCCGGATCACTTCCCCTCTGGGATCCACTCACTCAGAGACAGGCCCAGGTACTGAGTACTGGCCTCAGGATCACTCCCCCTCTGGGATCTACTCGCTCAGAGACAGGCCCAGATACTGAGTACAGGCCACAGGATCACTCCCCCTCTGGGATCCACTCACTCGGAGACAGGCCCAGATACTGAGTACAAGCCACAGGATCACTCCACCTCCGGGATCCACTCACTCAGAGACTGGCCCAGATACTGTGTACAGGCCTCAGGATCACTCCCCTTCTGGGATCCACTCACTCAGAGACAGGCCCAGATACTGAGTACAGGCCACAGGATCACTCCCCCTCTGGGTCCACTCACTCAGAGACAGGCCCAGATACTGAGTACAGGCCTCAGGATCACTCCCCCTCTGGGATCCACTCACTCAGACTGTCTTAGATACTGAGTACAGGCCTCAGGATCACTCCACCTCCGGGATCCACTCACTCAGAGACAGGCCCAGATACTGAGTACAGGCCTCAGGATCACTCCACCTCTGGGATCCACTCGCTCAGAGACAGGCCCAGATACTGAGTACAGGCCTCTGGATCACTCCCCCCTCTGGGATCTACTCACTCAGAGACAGGCCCAGATCCTGAGTACAGGCCACAGGATCACCCCCCCCCTCTGGGATCCACTCACTCAGACTGGCTTCAATACTGAATACAGGCCTCAGGATCACTCCCCCTCTGGGATCCACTCACTCAGAGACAGGCCCAGATACTGAGTACAGGCCTCAGGATCACTCCCCCTCTGGGATCCACTCACTCAGAGACAGGCCCAGGTACTGAGTACAGGCCTCCGGATCACTCCCCTTCTGGGATCCACTCACTCAGAGACAGGCCCAGGGACTGAGTACAGGCCTCCGGATCACTCCCCTTCTCGGATCCACTCACTCAGACTGCCTTAGAAATACCCAGTTGACCTGATCTCCTCCGCACTCGGGGGGGGGCGACAAAGCCCCACAGACTGACCACCCCCTGAGAGAGGGAATCCCTCCTCGTCTCCGTCTCCGATGGGAGACACACCTTATTCTCAAACTCTCTATCTCCCCCCCCCCCCACTGGTTCTGGATTCCCCCACGAGGGGGGTGGGCCGGGTGGGGGGTAAACACCCCGTCAGCCTCCCC